>JAQZBX010001449.1:0-82896 GCA_029593785.1 Cabassous unicinctus | reverse complement strand
TGTTTGGCTGGACCTCTACAGAAGAAGCCCCTTGCTCTCCTCACTGCAAATTCCTTAATTAACATAGTAAAACTCACACCCAGGGGTAGAGTTTTATACCTTTTTTTTTCATCATTCAATGTATGTGCAATCGTGATTTCCTGAACATACTAATCATACAATTATATAATTAGCTATGTGTGTTCATCCATGTGCATAAAAGCTAAGGCATAATCAAAGCAAATGCAAAGCAGTAACGTAGGTATTTAAGCAAAAGCAAAACCACAGCACAGGGAGTCAGGTCTGAGTCATAGTTTCCCATGATTGGCTTCATGCTTTATGTCTCCTCTGGGAATTGTTTCTGTGGCTCAAGATTAGACCCATAAGAGTCTTTCGAGTTGGTGTATACAGCTGTTGCTCATTCTCCATTCCTCCATGAACATTCTGGTTTTCTGAGTTTATAGTATCACAACAGTACTACAAACAATGCTTCTTAGAGTCACATATCCTCAGGCACACGTGCAATATACGCACCAAGTGTGCACCTCAGGGAGGCCCTGCTCAGTTTCAGTGTGTGCCCACACACGGATTTAACAGGTAAGGTATAATTGAAATCCAGTGATAGTGAAGCAACACACACATGATACATTGCAGGTTCTCTAGTTGTTCATCAGCTTCTTCCATCCAACCACTCCATTCTCTTCTGGGATTGAAGAGGCCTACATCATTTTCAACAGTTAATAAAGTGTTGAAAATTTAATATTTAATTAGTCTGAGAAATATCTGACATCTGCACCCTCTGAGGTTTTCTGCATACATTGCACTATCTCACAACCTCACTTCTATTGTGGTGGGCCCTGGGTCCCAGGACTTTCTGGGAATCCCATACTGTTTTTAGGAGCACTAGCCTACTCATGCTCATTCTGGTGATGTTATTGCTGTACCCAATGCTGTAATGTGAATTTTGTCATTTCCTTCCTGACACCAACAGGTTTTATCTTGGCATTGCTGTTTCTTTAGCTGACCGAAGATTGGAGAAGGTGAATGTACAACTGGAAGCAGGAGACCGGAGTCTGTGCCTGAGACCCAGGAGGGGTAGAGTAAGAGCAGCCTTCTCAATCAGTCAATGCTGGAGGCAAAGGAATGCAGCAAGGTCAAAAGGAGCAGGAGCAGGAAGTCTTCTCTCTGTGCCCTGACACCTCTGCTGCACCAGACCCCAAATCCCATGCTTTTATCTGCCTCTGCCCACCTGGCCAAACTCTGCCTGGGGCAGGTATATCATACTGGGTGATCTGTGAATTTATACTATTCCCCAAAGCATGTGACACCCTGCCTGAATCCTGTCTCACAGGCATTTCTGGGCAAGAGCACTTGACCCTCCATATTACCAGTACTCTTTCCTGCCTAGTCTGGAGACACGTACAGTTTACAGGTGAATTCACTGAGCAGCAGCATCACCCTGCCATTTGGGAACAGGGCAGCTCTCCAACACTTTGTCCCTAGCTGTTAGAGTTTGCCAAGCAATGCCAATGCAAAATACAAAAAATAGGTTGGCTTTTATTGGAATTTATTAGGGTTAAAGCTTACCATTCTGAGGCTGTGAAAATGTCCAAACAAAGGTATCCTCAAAACTGCTGCCTTACCATGGGTCAGCTGCAGCTGGATTCCTGCCAAGCGAAAATGTTGGGCCTGCCTGGCTCTCTCTGCCTTCTCCTCCAAACACACTTACCCCTGTGTTCAGCAGTGGGCATCAGAAACAATTGCTCACACCTCTCCCTTCTCCTCTGGTTCAATGTCTTCAGTTTCAAGGTCACCCATGACTCCAGACTCTGGTCTCTCCCTCAGCCTCTCAGGGTTTCGGTGTCTCTCCACAGCTGTAGGAGATCCTGGATGCCCCTCCCACATGGCAGGGTAAACATGGCAGCAATCTTTCTCTGTGTGTTCCATATATGTAGGGCTTCAGTATAATGATTGCAGTCCATCCTGGTGCCTGAAAACTCCTCAGAGGCCCTTAACTAAACTAAAGAAATCTAACAAAAAGTGACCTAAACCAAAGGTCCTGTATCTGAATCTAACCAAAATGGCCTACATACAAAAAGCTTACATACACAGCAATGGTTTAGTAAAAACATACTTTTCTGGGGTCCACACAAGACTCAAATGAGGGCATTAACCCAGGACAAAGGGATCAGGAGAGTTAAGTCAGGGAGCAATGGGAATTCATGAAGCAGTGGCTGTACTTTTGGTGTGTTCATCATTGGGCAAAATGAGGTGCTGACCACCATTACAGTGGTCCCTTGAATTGCCCCAAGAAGATATCAATATACAGTGCTTTCTCCACCAAATCTTAGCTCACATGTGTAACTCAGAGAGCTGTGCCATTATTCCCATCCCTGGAATCAGAGTGCACTGAATTTGCCTGGGGGTTGGGGTGGCAGCAGCACGCTGTTAAACTGTAAGCCCTTAATTTCTTCTCCAAAGAACTGATGACATTTACAACAGAATGGAGAAATTCAACCCTAAGGGTGCCCTCAAAAGCTGTGGAGATCATAGAGGGCCTGAGATTTAATTCATCTCAATCCTTCAGGAAGGAGTGAAAGAAACACTTTTACAGATGAGTAAAAAGTAATAAAGTTTGCTAGCAGCAACTCACTTTAAAAGAAATGTAAAAGGATATTCTTCAGACAGAAAGAAAATAATCACAGAATGTTCAAGATTCAGGATAAATTGAGTAACAATATCTGTTAATTAAATTCATATATTTAATGACTGTTGAATGGATAAATAATAATGATATCCATGGCTTAGGACATCAATAAAGTGTTGAAATACACCATAAAAAAATATATAGCCTAAGATGGGTCAATGGATATATAGCAGTTTTATATCATTATGAATTCCAAAGAGATATATTATTATCCTTGTAAATTCATTTAATCTGGGCATGATAAATTTATGATAAGGGTGTTGAGCCCTGTCCCTTTGTGGGTGGTCTCTCAAACATAAAAAGCCATGACAAAGGACAGAGCTGGAGTAGTTTTTGATGTTGGAGTTCTGATGTGGAAGCACAGAAGTTCCTGGGGAAAAGAGACACGCCATTCACCTGACAGTTCACAGCTGGCCTTGTGGAGAGAGGCAAAGATTAGAGAGCCTCATAGTTTACAGGTGACATTGTGGAGGAAACAGAGTGGCTGAGCCCAGAGAGAAATGCAGCCCTGGGAAATGAGGATCCCAAGAAGCCTGAACCCTGGCAGCTCTCTTGCTCCAAGTCGGGTTAACAGACTTTGGTGAAGGAAGAAATTTATGCTTTATGGCCTGATAACTGTAAGCTTGTACCCCAGGAAAATACCCTTCATAAATACCAACAGATTTCTGGTATTTTTTCTATCAGCACCCCTTCGGCTGACTAATACAGGATATAAAATGTTTTCAAATATATTATTTGGCAAGTCAATAACAAAGAGTAAGTGCAGATTTGGAATGGCAAGCAAAAGTGTTAAAATTTCCCCAGTAAATTTAAACAATATTAAGTAGTGCATCTCATCCAAATAAATAGAAGAAGAAAAAAACTGAGCAAAAATAGTTCAAAACAAAGTATTCAGGGTTTCCTGGATTGCCATTTTGGCCTTTATTCTGGGGCCAACTTGTGCATCTTTGGAAGCTGCACCTTTCTCATCCTTCAGAAGCCTGAAAGTTCCAGGGTTGATTTATGGGGTGTTGTTTGTCCCCAACATAAATCAAGTGCTGTACCCCTTCCCCATTTCCTAGTTATGAAGTCACCAACCTGGATATGATGCTCATTTAAAGCAAGAAGAGCCATGAATGATAGAACAAATAAAAAGGTGATATTCTTACACTTTCCAAATTCGATGATTAGATGATTGATGTTGGATCTTTACTGTTTTCTAATGAATGCATTCAATGATATAAATTTCCCTTAAGCACTGCTTCTGCTGCACCTCACAAAATATGAAGAAGCATAGGACATTAAGAAGGAGAAAGAATCAAATAACAAAAGGCTTGTGAGGGAAGCTATATCCACTTCCACAGCAGTACAGACTGAACATGAAGGCAGAGAATGTAAGAAAGTTGGGAAAGTATTTTCTCTGACTGCAAGCATTGTTTCCTCAATAAAATACTTCTATGAATGTAACTTCATTTATAAGGAATTTACGTCATGCATACCTAAGCATGAGGAAATCTGAGTGGAAAAAAATGAAGACAATGAGTTTTGGCAGTTTGCCCCACATGATAGTCCTACCCTTTAAGTGTAATGAGTGTGAAGATTTCTTGGAAATTTAACCTCATGGTTTTACCTGAGAATTAATCCTTCAGAGAAACCATTTGGGATTTCATGAATTTGGGAAAGCTAGAGTCACATCAAAGCATCATGCAGGAGTAAAACCATGTGTATGTAAGGAATATTGGAAATCCCTCAGCCAGGCATTTAATGTCACTGAGTATGAAATATTCATACCTTAGTTAGCATTGTAATGAACATAGGAATGCTTCCATCTGAAACAAATCCTAATTGAATATGAGAAAATTCAAACTAGAGAGAAACCATATGAGTGTCCTGAATGAAGTCTGCTCTTTACAGTCATTTTTTACTCCTCAATTTAAAAGCCATACAGGGGAACAAGCATTGAAATGTAATAGTTGTGGGAAAGTTTTCAACCTGACAGAAAACCTCTTCATTCATTCAAAAATTCTTATTGAAGAGACATCATTATATGTGCGAGAGCTTTAATTCGAATGTCAAATCTCAGATACAAGAGATATCCTACTGTAAAGAAACCATATTAAGGTAAGGCATGTGAAAAAGCCTTTAGGTACAAATCATATCTCACAGAACATGAAAAAAAACACATAGTGGACAGAAACAAAATGAATGTAAAGAATGCAGAGAAGCCTTCAGCCAAAAGCAATAGTTCATTAAACATCAGAGCATTCATTCTGGAGAAAAACCCTATATAGTCAATGAATGTGGAAAAGTTTTCAACCAGAAGAAACCTCGTTAACCGTCTGAGAATACATGCTGGAGAGAAAGACTATGAATGTGATGGATGTGGGAAAGCTATCATTCAGAATTCAAGCCTCATTGCATCCCAGAGAAGACCAAGTGGAGAAAAACCCGATATATGTAAGGAATGTAGGAAAGCCTTCACTAGCAAATCAAATCTCACTGACCATGGGAAAATTCATAGAGAAGGGAAATCTTATATATGTAAGAAATGTGGAGTAGCCTTCAGCCAGAAGTAGTATCTCATTAAACATTACAACATTTATACTGGAGAGAAATCCTGTGAATGTAATGAATGTGAATCTCCAAAGAATCTCCACCACCAGTCTGTGCACCTTGTTGCCAATCTTTTAAGGAAGCAGGTATGCCTGTGCAATTCAGGATGTCTTTCTCCTCTTGGAAAAGTGCACTTGCAGTTTCTTCTTATATCTGCTCCTCCCACATTTTCTTCCACACTCATCTGTGTTCAATTTGTTACCACTAATTTATGCATCAAAACTCGAGATTTCTCTTAGTTTATGTAAAGTTGGACTTTCCACTTATTTCAAATTATCCTGGATGTTTTCACTTGTTCTTCAATCCATTACTTTCTGGGTAAGCATTTAAAAAACTACCATTTTAAAAATAATGCAGCCCATTATTGTAGCATTTTCTTATATGGCACCCCAATGATTTATATTTTTTTCAGATTCTTCAACTGATTATGATGTGGATTCATGTTTAACAGCCACTGAACTACAGTGGCCTGCATTATCCTTCACCCCAATTTTCCTTATAATTTTAAATCAGAAATGATCCTTTCATAATTAGATGATATACATCTAATCTCATGTATTTTAAGAAGTTAGAAAACCTAATTATATTCTTAAGTTGTACTCCAATATTTTCTCATACGTGTTAGGGTGTGGGAGAGATGGAACTAGAGAATACATGTATTTACAAACAGAAATGTGTACCCAAAAGAATCTGCCAATATAGATAATTCTGAGGAAGGAGGAATGGGGGTTGAGGCTAGAGAAGGAATTTTGGTGTTTGCCATAACAGACATAAATTGCTTTCATACTCTCTGCACAGATAATTTGGTTATAATTCAAAAGAAATTATGAAACTAGTACACAATGAAATCATACAAAGTGGTTGATTTGAAGATATTGATTTTTGTCTGCAACATTACTGTGGAGGGCACTTCCCATCACACTTTGCAAATTCAGTGGCACAAAAAGGAGAAGTGCTCACTCCCCTCTGCCCTCTCCCCAGCGGCCTAAATGGGTGGAAGCCTCCCTCAGCCAGAGTGATCACGGAGCACAAGGAGCATGGACGTGTCCATCTGAAGGCCACACTGCTTTCTACACGTGTCAAGTTAGAGGGCTGTTAGCACCACAGGATAAGATGGACTTCCTGCTGCTTACTCCCCTGTGAAGACCCGCTAGAATGATTCATATCACAAATCAGGCTGTGAGTGCTGAGCAGTCCTTTCTACCTGTGCTCTTTTGTGGATTCAGAACCTATGATGATGGTTTTCATTGGGGCTCTTAGAGTTTGTTTCCCAAAGAGTACATTCCTTCTCTGGCATGGGGGAACTGCAGTGAACATGTGTTACATTCCAGCTTCTTCAGTTGTTCATCAGGGTCTTGCTATCCAAACACCTCTGTTCTCTTCTGGGATTGAAGAGGCCTGCATTATTTTAAACAGTGTTAAAAATCTGTTGAAAATTTAATATTTAACTAGTCTGAGAAATATCTGGCATCTGCACCCTCTGAGGTTTTCTGCAAACATTACACAATCTCACAACCTCACTTCTATTGTTGTCGGCCCTGGGTCCCATGACTTTCTGGGATTCTGTACTATATCTTAGCATCACTGGCCTAATGCTGCTCATTTTGGTGATGTTATTGCTGTAGCCAATGCAGTAATGTGAATTTTGACATTTCCTTCCTCACACCAACAGGTTTTTCTTTAGCTGCCATGAGTTTGGAGAAGGTGAATGTACAACTGGAAGCAGGAGACCTGAGTCTGTGCCTTAGAACCAGGAGGGATACAGTAAGAGAACCCTCATCAGAGGTTCAATGCTGGAGGCCAAGGGAAGGAGGGAAGGGCAAAAGAAGCTGGAGGAGGACATCTCCTCTCTGTGCCCTGACTCCTCTGTTGCACCAGACCCCAAGTCCCATGCATTTATCTGCCCCAGCCCACCTGGCCAAACCTTTCCTGAGACAGGTACATCATACTGGGACATCGGTGACATGATACTTGTCCCCAAACAATGTGAATCTCCTTCCTGGCTCCCTGTTTTGCAGTCCTTGCTGGCCAAGAGCACCACCACCTTCATCTTGCCTGTACTCATTTCCACTTATTCTGGAGACACCCACAGTTTAGAGGTGAATTCACTGGGCAGCAGAATCACACTGCCATTTCAGAAGAGGGCAGCACTGCAAACCTGTGTCCCTAGCTCTTTCACTTTGCTAGCACTGCCAATGCAAAATACCAGAAATAGGTTGGCCTTTCTTGGAATTTATTATCATTAAAGCTTACAGTTCCGAGGCTGTGAAAATGTCCAAATCAAGGCAGGCTCAAAAATTCTCCCTGAACAAGGGTCAGCTGCTGCTGGATTCCTTCCAAGCAAAATGTTGGGCCTGCCTGTGTCTCTCTGCCTTCTCCTCCAAACTCATTTTATCCCTGAGCTCAGCAGTGGGCCAACAGACACAATTGCTCTGATCTCTCCCTTCTCCTCTGGCCTCGATGTCTTCAGCTTTATGCTGCCACAACACTCCAGCCTCTGGCTTCTCCCTCAGCCTCTCAGCGTTTATGTGTCTTTCCACAGCTGTAGGAGATCATGGAGCCCTCTCCCTCATGGCAGGGAAAACATGACAGCACTCTTTCTCTGTGTGTTCCATGTTTGTAGGACTTCAGCACAATGATTTGGCTCCATCATGGTGCCTGAACCCTAATCAGAGGGCCTTAATTAAAATAAAGCAATCTAACAAAAAGTGGCCTAATCAAAAGGTCCCTTATATGAATCTAACCAAAATGTCCTACATACAAAAGACTGACACACACAGCAATAGATTACTAAGAACATACTTTTCCATGTTCCACACAAGACTCAAACGAGGGCATTAACCCATGGCACAGGGATCAGGGGGTCTCCTAAGTCTGGGAGAAATTGGAGCTCATGAAGCAGTGGCTGTTCATTGGGTGTGGCCATCATCATTGAGCAAAATGGAGTGCTGTCCACCGTTGCACTTGTCCCTAGAATGGTCCCAAGAAGACCTCAATATACTGTGCTTTCTCCATCAAGTCTTAGCTCCACAATCAGGTGTGTAACTCAGAGTTGTGCCATTATTCCCATCCCCAGAGGCAGAGCCCAGAGATATTGCCTGGGGGGTGGGGATGGCAGGTATCATGCTGTAAAACTGAAAGTCCCTAGTTTCTTCTCCAAAGAACTGATTACATTTACAACAGAATGGAGAAATTCAACCCTAATGGTGCTCTCAAGAGCAGTGGAGATCTTAGACAGCCTGAGATTTAGTTCATATCAATCCTTCAGGAAGAAGTGAAAGAAACACGTTTACAGATGAGTAAAAAATAATAAAGTTGCTACCAGCAACTCACTTTAAATGAAATATAAAAGCATATTCTTCAGGCAGAAAGAAAATAATTTCAGAAGGATAAAATTCAGATGGATTGAAGAAGAATATCTGTTAATTAAATACAGATATCTAAATGACTATTGAATGGATAAATTAATAATGGTATCCATAGCCTAGGGCATCAATAAAGTGCTAAAATACACCTTAAAATAATATATATCATAAGATGGGAAAATGGATATGTAGTATTTTGATATCATTATGAATTCCAAAAAGAGATATGGGATTATGCTTATAAACTGGTCTGTTATTTGTGCATGATTAAGTTATTTTAAGGGTGTTGACTTGGATACAGTCAGTAGGACATTGAGCCATGCCCCTTGGTGGGTGGTGGCTCAAACATACAACGACATGGCAATGGACAGAGTTGGAGCAGTTTCTGATGTTGGAGTTCTGCTGCGCAAGTACAGAACGCCGTGGGGAAAAGAGACAAGGAATTCACCTGACAGTTCACAACTAGCCTTGTGGAGAGAGGCAAAGCTTAGAGAGACTCATAATATACAGCTGACTTTGTGAAGGAAACAGAGGAGGTAAGCCCAGAGAGAGACATAGCCCTGGGAAGAGAGGAACCCAAGAAGCCTGAAACCTGGCAAATGTCGGCAGCTCTCTTGCTCCAAGACGGGGTAACAGACTTTGGTGAAAGAAGAAACTTATGCTTTCTGGTCTGATAACTGTTAGCTTCTACCCCAAATAAATACCCTTTATGAAGACCAACAGATTTCTGGTATTTTGCTTTGAACACCTTTGGCTGAATAATACAGGATATAAAATACTTTAAAATACATCATTTTTCTAGTCAATAACAAATAATATGTACAAATTTGGAAAGGCAAGCAAAAGTGTTATAATGTCCCCGGTAAACTTTAAAGAATATTAAATAGTGCATCTCATCCAAATAAATAGAAGAAAAAAAATTGAACAAAAATATTCAGTCCAAAACAAAGTTTTCAGGATTTCCTGGGCTTCCATTTTGGCCTTGGTTCTGGGGCATCCTGACTCGTGCATCTTTGTAAGCTGCACCTTTCTTACACTTCAGAAGACTGAAGGTTCCAGTGTTGATTTGAGGGGTGTTGTTTTTCCCCATCAGAAATCAAGTGCTGTATCACTTCCCCAATTCCTAGTTATGAAGTCACCAAACTGGATGTGATGCTCATTTGAAGCAAGAAGAGCCATGAATGATAGAACAATAAAAAAGAGAGATTTTTGTGCTTCCCAAATTGGACACATGGATGATTGATATTGGAACATTCCTCTTTTATAATGCATGAATTCAATGCTATAAATTTCCCTCTAAGCACAGATTTGCTGCACCCCACAAACTATGAAGAAGAATAGGACTTTCAGAAGCAGAAGGAACCCATAACAAAAGGCTTGTGGGTGAAGTTATATCCACTTCCACAACAGTACAAACTTAAGGTGCAGGTAGAGAATGTGAGAAAGTTGATAAAATATTTTCTATGACTGCAAGCATTGTTTCCTCAAAATAACACTTCTATGAATGTAATTTCACTTTGAAGGAATTTGCATCATGCTTACATAAGCATGAGGGAATCTATGTAAGGAAAAAAGAATGAAGAAAATGAATTTTGCCTGTTGCCACACATGGTAGTCATCCCCTTTAAGTGTAATCAGTGTGAAGTTTTCTTGGAAATTCAACCTGATGAGATACCTGAAAATTAATAGTTCAGAAAAACAATTTGTAATTTCATGAATTTGGGAAAGCTAGATCACATCAAAGAAACTTGCAGGAGTAAAACCCTGTATATGTAAGGAATATGGGAAATACTTCAGCCAGGCATTAAATCTCATTGAACATGAAATAATCATACTTTAGTTAGTATTGTAATGAACAGGGGATTGCTTCCATCTGAAACAAAACCTCATGAAATGTGAGAAAATTCAAACTAGAGAGAAACCATATGAGTGTTCTGAATGTAGTCTGCTTTTCACTGTCATTTTTCACTACTCATTTTAAAAGCCATACAGGGGAACAAACATAGAAATGTACTATATGTGGGAATGTTTTCAACCTGACAGAAAACCTCTTTGTTCATTAGAAAATTCTTACTGAAGAGAAATCACATATATATGGGAGAGTTTTAATTCAAATGTCAAATCTCAGATACAAGAGATTTCCTACTGCAAAGAAACCCTATGCATGTAAGGCATGTGAAAAAGCCTTTAGGTACAAATCATATCTCACAGAACATGAAAAAAACTCAGAGTGGACAGAAACAAAATGAATCTAAATAATGCAGAGAAGCCTTCAGCCAAGAGCAATAGTTCACTAAGTATCAGAGCATTCATTCTGGAGAAAAACCCTATATAGGCAATATATATGGAAAAGCCCTCAACCAGAAGGAAAACCTCATTAACCATCTGAGAATACATGCTGGAGAGAAATTATCTGAATGTGATGGATGTGGGATAGCACTCATTCAGAAATAAAGCCTCATTACACACCAGACAAGACCAAATGGAGAGAAAATATTTTTATGTAAGGAAGATAGGAAATTCTTCAGTAACAAATCAAATCTCACTGACAATGAGAAATTTCATTGTAGAGGGAATCCATATATATGTAAGGAACGTGGAATAACCTTCAGCTAGAGGCAGTATCTCAAACATTACAACATTCATGCTTGAGAGAAGCTCTGTGAATGTAATGAATGTGAATCTCCAAAGAATCTCCACCTCAAGTCTGTGCAACTTGTTGCCAGTGTTTTAAGGAAACAGCTGTGACTGTGCAATTCAAGATTTCATTCTCCACTCGGAAAAGTTCAGTTGTAGTTTCTTCAGAGATCTGCTCCTCCCACTTCTCCTTCCACACTCATCTGTGTTCAATTTGTTACCACTAATTTATGCATGAGAACTCGAGATTTCTCTTAGTTTATGTAAAGATGTGCTTTCCACTTATTACAAATTATCCTGGTTGTTTTCACTGGTACTTCAATTCTGAATTGAATTCTGAATGTAATTCAAGCTTACATTCTGGGTAAGCTTTTTAAAAATTACCATTTTAAAAATACTGCTGGCCACTTTTGTAGCATTTTCTTATAAGGCACGCCAACATTTTATATTTTTTCAGATTCTTTATCTCATTCTGATGCAGATTCAAGTTTAACAGCCACTGAACTACAGTGGCCTGCTTTCTACTTAACTCCAATTTTCCTTCTTATTTTAAGTCAGAAATGAACTTTTCATAATTAGATGATATACTTCTAATCTCAAGTATTTTAAGAAGTTAGAAAATTTATTTATATTCTTAAGTTGTACTGCAAAATTTTTCTCATATATGATAGGGTGTGGGATGGCTGAAACTAGAGAATGCATGTAATTACAAGCAGAAATTTGTACCCAAAAGAATCTGCCAATGCAAATAATCCTGAGGAAGAAAGAATGGTGTTTCAGGATAATGAAGGAAATTTACTGTTTCCCATAACAACATAAATTAATTTTATACTCTTTGCACAAATAATTTCATTATAATTTAAAGGAATTTATGAAAATAGTACACAATGAAATCATACAAAATGATTGATTTGAAGATATTGATTTGTATCTGCAACATTATTGGGAGTGGGGGGGCACTTCCCCTCACCCTTTGCAAATGCAGCCGCTCATAAAGGAAACGTGCTTACTTCCCTTGGGACCCTTTTGAGCTGCCTTGAGGAGTGGAAGCCTCCCTCAGCAAGAGGAAGCATGAGCATGAGGAGCATGACGTGACTGTCTGAAGGCCACACTGCTCTCTACATGTGTCCGGTTAAAGGTAAGTTAGCCCCACCGGAGAAGACGGACTTCCTGATGCTTACTACCCAGTGAAGACCCGCTAGAGGGACTCACATTGCTAACTGAGGGTGTGAGTGCTGAGCACGCCTTTCTCCCTGTCCTCCTTTAGAGATCAAGATCCTATGATGATGGTTTTCATTGGGGCTCTAAGAGTTTGGTTCACAAACAGGACATTCCCTGTCTGGCTTTGGGGAACTGCAGTGAACACATGCAACATTCGAACTTCTTCAATTGTTCATGAGTTACTTCCCATCACACCCCTCTGTTTCTTTCTGGGATGGAAGAGGCCTGCATCATTTTCAACACTGTTAAATATGTGTTGAAATTTAATATTTAATTAGTCTGAGAAATATCTGGCATCTCTGTTGTACCCTTCAAAACAAAGGAGGACAAGGGAGATGAGAGACCCCCTGAAAACCTCTGAATTCACCAAGACTGTGACTATGTCAAAGCATCTGGCAGGCTCCAGGGAAGGGCCCCCTTGCAGTTGCACAGATTCCTGTGTTTTGTCTACCTGAGGAGTTTGCTGGGTTACTAAGGAAATTTCACTATGTCAAGAGATGGTATCACCTGTGTGTGGTGTCTCTAAAGATCAGTCTGAAGTGAAGGGCACAGTCAGGTGACACTGGGCAGAGAAGCTGTGAGGAAAATGCCCTGTGAGCACAACAGGAACCTCCCTAAAGGGTGGGGGCTGAGCTGCAGGGGGCACTCAGGGCCTACTAAGCACAGGGCCCAGACCCAGGGCAGATGCAGACGGTGCCTGGGAAGGGCTTCCTCTCAGGGGCAGAGTTCTTCTTTTTCAAAACACAGTCTAAAATAAGAGTTTAACCATGACTGTTGATGGGTCTAATAATATTCTACTCCTTTGGGAGTTTTTGCCTAACTGAAGAAATCAATGAAAGGCACACTTAAAAGGGGGGTTTCTAAAATTTACTGAAGCCTTAGTAGTGAGGAGCTTGAGGACAGGGATGGTTTAGTAATTCAGTGGGCCCAGGATTTGGGAAGAGATACCTATCATCTGATAGTTGCTGCATTTCTCTTGACATACTTCATTTTTTATGACTTTGAGAATGACACTCCACTCTCCTCTTACATGAAGTCAACTTTCTGTAAGTTCACTTTCCATTCTTGGTTCATATTGTCTGCACTTTACATTCAAAATAAAAACAATCAGATGGCACTTTCATATATTCTCAGCATGAATTCCTCCCAATTTTGTCCTCTCTCTAGTAATGGTGCTTACTTCATCCAGCATCTTCATCACTGGTAACCTCCAAAAGAATCTCACTTAAATCTCACTCTTCACATTTTCTATTACAAATTAGTCAATTCAGTTGGTTCTTCTCACTAACATTGACCAAAAAATCAAGTGTTGGTGTCCAACCACAGCAATGCTTAGTAATATTCACAATTGCCAAAAGCCAAGTTTTACATGGTGGCCTAATATATATTTCCTAAGTGTGAGCATTCTCTAGCAACAAACACTCACCTACAGAAACATATGCACATCTCTGTGACTTTTTTCTTTATTAGAAAGAATTAATACCAGTCTCCCCCCCAAGTCCAATGGCCCCAATGACAGGGCCACACCATTCTGCATCTGTACAGCCCTATATGGCCACCTGGTGAGTAATGGGCACATCTGGTTCTGGATGTTGGATGCTATCCCTTCCCCTCTCCTTTCCCACAGCAGGTCAGCCCACATTTGCAGCTCTTAATGAGTAGGTCCTGATTTGTCCTGTTAATCTTTCTCACCCTAATTCTGCTGACTTTTTTCTTGCCTACATTCAGGCATGGAAGTCATTTTTTATGTAATCCACTTGACAGTATTGCATAGACAGATTACAATATGCTACATTCAAGGCTGTGTTCCTAAAACTTTCTACATAAGGCAACACAGATCTTTAGAAGAACAGGATGAAATCAGTACATTTCCAAGTTGGGCCACTGAGGCAAAGGATTTTGACCTGCCCCAGTCACACAGGTGTGACATGTCAAGGAAAGGACAAGAGCAGGTGTCCCTTGTGCATTTGTGTAGGACAGAGGTGAGGGCTCTCCTAGGCTTCCACATTCTTACCCTAATTTCAGTGATGAGAGCAGGGAACATCTCTGAGTCCCTACTATAAAATTCACAAATGAATTTTCTGCTGTGCTCCCCAATTTGTGCCCTATCAGACTGAAGCCCTTAGGCGTGAGGTCACATCCTGAGGGTCACAGAGCATGAGGGGAGGGAACTGTGCTGGGGTCTCTGCACTACTGAGTTCTAGGATCTCATCCATGATCCTAGATTCAGTGACACAGGCATCAGGAGGGCAGCTCTCAGGTGATTTTTCAATGGACATGATGATTGTGCAGGGAGCTATCCTTTAGCCATTGGGAGGTCATTCCTTCTGCAAACCATTCCCTGTGCTGTATATTGTTAAGGATCTGCATGGTATTTCCCCACATAGGGAAACCATTGCCACTGAATTCAAAATCCACTCACATTGTCAAAGAAAGCAGGAGTTGGACTTTCTTAGGAGTCACAAATGAATCCCTGAATGGATTTCTAAGGCTGCTTTAACAAAGAATCACAAATTGGCTGGCTTAATGCAATATAAATATATTATATTGCAGTTTTGCAAGCTAAAAATATGCAGTCTGTAGGGGAAAATTCTTCCCATCCTCATCCTAGTCTCTGGTATTTTGCATAAGATCCTGGGCTTTCAATTCCTAACCCAGTCATCACCTGGTGTCCTCTTTGAGTCTGTCTCTCTGAGTCCAATTCTTTCCTTCTTACAAGGACAACAATCATGTTGGATTAGGGCCCAATATAATCCAGTTTGGCCTCATCTTAACTAACAACATCATCAGAAAACCTATTTCCATATAAGGTCACATTCACAGGACTAACATTAGGACTTGAACATGTGTTTTGGGGAGACAAAATACAGCCAATAACATTGATCTAACATATTGGTGTGTTGACAACTTTCCACTGACTGTCTCTATATGTACATCAGAGGAGAGTTTGTGTTCCTTAAAGTTCTACCAAAGGAAAGAGTCCTGGGGTGCTAGGTGTCCTGCAGACTCAGCTAAGTACAGGGAAGAAACAGGTTAAGAAACCTGCTAGGAATGATAAGAGTAAACTGCAGAAGATTTGTTTTGAGCAAATTCAATTCTACAATAATTATTGAATATACATTTTATAAAAGTCCTATCCTAAGAAGGAATGTTCACACACATTAAGTGAGTCAAAGTGATTCTCAATTGTGGCATATATTGGATTCGGCAGCATTTGTCCAAATTCAATGTGTTAGATACACTTAGCTGCTGTTTCAAACTTTAGAATATCCTATAAAATCAGCTAACAGAGGAGAAAAAAGGATCCAATTTATTGAGCAGATTACAGGCCATGAATTTGTGTTGGGTATTAGATAAATATGTATTTCCATTATAATAGAGGCACACTGACAATATTTCCAAAGACACCCTTCTTCCTTGGGTGCATCCACCTCCCTTACCAACTCCTTCAGCAAATTTTCATGGCCTGGATAAAGAAATCCCCTGACTTAGTGAAGTGGGACCCAGGAAGTGGACTATGTTCTAGGGTTCAACCTGCATCCTCCTCACAGAGTAGCCCCAGAGACAGGGCACTCCCCTGGCCCTTTGACCTTTACATACAAAAGTTCCTCCCATATACAAATCACCACTTTGGTCAACTGATGAAAGCACAGCACACATGGACTTAAATTCAGGATCCTCCTCAACCCAGAAAACATTGTCTACAAGTCATGGGCTTCCTACAAAAGAACATGAAAGCCTTGTGGTTCTTCCTCTTTCTGGTGGCAGCTCCCAGAAGTGAGTGTCTCAGGATTCAGCCATTAAGGAAAGGGGATGCTGCCTCTGAGCACAGGACTCACTGTTCTCCTTGTCCTCAGGTGCCCTGACCAAGTTACAACTGCAGGATTCAGGTCCAGGGCTGGTGAAACCCTCCCAGACCCTGTCCCTCACCTGCTCTGTCTCTGGATACTCCACCACAACCAATTATTACCTCTGGCATTGGATCCATCAGTCCCTGGGAACAGGACTGCAGTGGTTGTCAAGAATATGCTCTAGTGGTAACACTAACTGCAATCCATCCCTCAAGAGCCAACTCTCCACCTCAAGAGACACATCCAAGAACCTGTTCTCTGTGCAGCTGAGCTCTGGGACTTCTGAAGACACAGCTGTGTATTACAGTGCAAGACACTCAGTGAGGGGAAGTTAGTGATAGCCCAGACACAAAGCTCCTCTGCAGGAGGGAGCTGAGATGCCAAGGGCAGTCATGGCCCACCCACAGCAGAGACTCCTTTTCAAGGTAGACTTGTAAAACCACAGATTCCTGTAATAGTATATGGCTTCCCCCTCTTGCTTAAAAACTTTGAAACCATAAGGATTCTCTACTACATCTGTTCTAAGTAATGCATTAAATTTTCAAGTTTCAAACACAGAAAATATATTTGCAATACTAATCTATGTTATATGATATTTTAGTGATACACATACAAAGTAGTTTTCTACATTTCATTCTTCTGGTTTAGATTGGGAGTATGAAAACACTTTCATTCAATTAACACTGTCTCACTGTGCAATTAATTTTCAGGATCTAATTGTCCATCATGGCTGTGTCCAAGCAAAATATAATAATAATAACAATAATAAAAATATTGAGTTTGTATTATTGTTTATTCAATATTAGAACAGGTTATTTTATGGTAGAATGATTTTTCTGAATTGAAAATTTAAGACCCCACTGTCTTTGTCTTTTACCAGTGAATGTATTATATATATATATATGCCTTAAAATGACAGAGTTTAATTCTCTCACCGTTCCGGTGGCCAGAAGTCTCAAATTAAGGTGCTGGAAGGGCCATGCCGCATCTGACAACTGCAAGGGATGGTTCTTCCTTGCATCCTCTAGCATCTAACATTTGTCATCAGCACTTGACATGCCTTAGTTTGAAGATACATCTATCCCATCTCTGCTGCCATCATCACTGGTGTTCTCCCTGGTGTCTGTGTATCCTGATTTACTCTTCTTATAAGGATGCCAGTCATATTGGATGAGGGTCACCCTTAATCCAGTGTGGCTTCATTTTAACTAATGACATCTTCAAAGACCTTATGTCCTAAAAGGTCACATTTGTAGGACTTGAAAATGTCCTTTTGAGGGTACAATTCAACCCATATATATATCTCCTTGCTCTCCCAGGCTATTCAGAAGTATTGGTTCCCTAGCTTATCTCCCCACCATAATGTTGAGCCCCATGACATCATTGAAAAAGAAGAGAAAGAGGGAAAAATTAGCATGGCCCTGGGTGCATCATCCATGAGACTCATCTTTGTTTATTCCATCATGGACAGGGCTTATTAAGGCTGTACATAATCCCAATCCATAAGCTGATTAGATGTCAGCTCACTTGATGGACTTTGAAAAACCACCTGTATCTCACTGGTTGCAGACACTTCATTGAGTCAGAACCTGGCCATATGTCAGGAACCCTGGAAGTTCTTCTTCAGTTATCACCTCTAGGGAAGGTGCTGAACTGTTATGAGAAATTTTTTAAAAAGCAAATGTGGGACATGGCATGTCTGAACCTTGTTTCTTTGCTCATAGTCTGACTTCTGCCTCAGGAGGAGCTCAGGCTCTCTTGCCTCACTTGAGAACTCTGGGGCAGTCTCTGAACTGTCTCTTCCTTAAGTCTGTAAACACCCAATGATATGGCAGAGATTCCCTTGAGTGCCTAGAGCTAGCAAATCAAACCAATATAAAAAAATAAATAACAAAATACCTCTCCCAGTCTTTGCAAATTGTTTCTGCATTTTATGAATTAGTTTTGAAATATTTAAAATTTTATTTTTAGAGAAGTTTTAAGTTTGCATTTACAAAAGTATGAGGAATTCTTATGTAATCCCCCACTCACCCACACACATAGTTATCCCTATGGTTGACCCCTTAAATTAGTATGGTACATTTGTTACAGTTGATGAACCAATATTGAAACATTGCTGCAAACCAAAGTCTATAGTTTACATTATGGTTTACACTTTGTGCTGTACAGATCCATAAGACTTGACATATGAATAATGTCAGGTGCCCATTATTGCAGTTATTATACAAAAGAACCTCACTGCAAAATAAACCAGAGACAAAAGGACAAATATTGCATGATTTCACTGATATGAACTAAGGATAGAGAGCAGACTCATGTAGGTGGAGTCTGGAAGATAGGTTGCTAGAAGATATGAATTTTGACATTTTAAAAAAGAAAAAGCAGTCCATTGTAGAAAGTTTCAAATGTACAGAAAAGCAAAAAGAATTTAAATGTTACCTACATTTTCACCATCACAAGACAACTATATTTAACATTATTTTTTAATACTTTAAAGTATTAAAAATACACATATTTTTGTATGGGTTATATTGTATATACATATATTTTTAACATATTTATTGAAATAAAATTTACATGCCATGTAATTCATCCATGTAAACTGTACAAGCCATTGTTTTTAGTATATTCACAGGGATGTGCAACCCTCACCACAATCTAATTTTAGAATATTTTGGCCCCCTCCATAAGAAGTCCTAGACCCAGCAGCAGTCATTCCATACTCTCCCCCTCCCCCAGCTCTAGGTAATCATGATTCTACTTTCTTTCTCTATAGATTTCCTATTCTGAACATTTCATATAAATGGAATCTCATAATACATAGTCTTTTTGATTGCTGCCTTCTTCTTGCCAACATGTTCTCATGGATGAGCCATATTAGAGCATATGTCAGTATTCCAATCCTTTTTATTGCTGAATTGCATTGTATGGATTTACCACATTTTATTTATTCATTCTTCAGTTGATGGACATTTAGTTTGTTTGTACAGTTTGGCTATTATGAATAATGTTTGATATGAATATTCATATGTGTTTCTGTGCATATAAGGGTTTATTTCTCTTTGATATATACCTAGGAGTGGAAGTGCCATTTCACTATATATTTTTTATAAGTTATTATTTTCACTTTAAAATAATCATGAATATTTTTATATCTTCTTAAATATTATTATAAAATTTCAATAAACAAACTAAATATTCTTTATAGAGCCTGTTTATAAGGTGTTTTTTTTTTATTCCATTACCCATTGGTGGCTGTTTCCAAATGTTTTGCCATTATAAACAGTTTCATAATAAATGTTCTCATAGCTGAATATTTATGCACATCCATAATGATATTTTTCCAATACCTTCTTAGATGAAGAATTGCTTATCATATTTTTCAACTTTGTCCCAAAGAAAAGTTGTAGTATTTTATGTGACCAATATTTTAAAGGAAAATGAAAGGACTAATTTTCCTCTTCCCTTTCAACACTAAGTATATGGACTTTTAATATTTTTCAATCTTATTGATGGAAATGATATTTCATTGTTGTTTTCATTGCCTTTTTCAGCTGCTAATTTTTAAGCATTTTCCTTTTTCTTTTCTTGTATTTTTTTCACATTTCTGTTTTAACAATCATGCCCTTTGAAAATTTTACTGTTTTTCATCTCTTTTAAAATAGAGAATGTGTTAATATTTAGGTGAAAAAATCTATCAACAATTAGTAAATTATCCTAGTATCTTTTTCACACTGGATCAAAATGCTATTTTAGGCTCCACTGTGTTCTTATATTTTCTTGTCTATTTCATTGGACTTTCTGGTTTTCTTCCACATCAGTATACTCATTAATTTTTAGAGCTTTGTATTTTTCTCTGTTATCTAGGGTAAATATACCCTTTTTACTCTTCTTAATAAGCATTGCCTTGGCTATTTTCATTTATTTATTGTTTCCAACTGAATATTAAAATTATTTGTCAACTTCCAAATGAAAAAATCACTTTGTGACTCAACTGGGAATTGTATTACATTGTAGGATAATTTGAGATGAAATGACATGTTTATTTCCAGGCACATAGTATGTATTTGCACTCCTCAAAATCAAAATGATTTTTTTTTCTTTTTTCCTTTTTCTTGTGAGTAAAAGCCAAAGTTTTTCACAATACATACCAATATTTCTAAGATGATATATAAATACATATGCATATATGTGCATTTGCTTACATACATGTTATTTTATATATATATATATATTTATATATATATATAAGGTTCTTAGATTACCTAATTATTACTCAGAAATTACAGGGATTCCCATGTTCCCCACCTCCCCCATCTCCCACAACATCCCACACCAACATCCTTCCTCGGTGTGGCACATCACCCGCAATGCGTAAACACATCCTGGGGCCTTGCCACCAAGCATAGACCACATTTCACATCATAGACCACCCTCTCTCCCACACAGTTCTGTGTGGTAAGTGCTGATGCAAAATGGCCTACATCTGTCACCACAATGCCACTCAGGAAAACCCCCAAGTCCCGAAAAAGCCCCTGTATTTTAACTGCTCCTCCCCTCCCCATGAAAATATCCAGTGGCAACCGGCTCCACCTCACTGTTACAATGTCTTCCATTGCTTGAATCACAATATGACTACAACAGAACACCACCAAGTCCACTATTGTCCATATCTACTCCCCCAATCCTGAGGAATTTGGGATGGTGATGTCCACTCCACCTCCAACTGAGAGAGGGCTTATAACCCATGGATACGGTGGATGGGATTATCCTGCCTGCAGCTGCAGGCCCTCTCCATTCCCTGGGATGGCTGTTGCCCAAAGTCGTCTCCTCGTCAGGTAACTTGGATGAGTCCATTGAGCTGTAGGGTAGGAGTTGCAGTTCCACCGAGATTCCGGACACAGCTGGTACATAGGTAGGCCAGAGGCTCCAGTCTCTGGAAGTACACCTGAAAACTCCAGAATCACATATAGGTTTGAATAGAAGGGACTGATGGACCATGTGCAGGGAGGACTTATTTGAGTCCAACTCTGTCACTCTCAGGTGCACAGATTCCAAAGAAGAGCCCACTAATAAGGCATCAATCTCTGGGGTTATCCCCACTTATATAGGACCTGGGTGTCTCCAGAGCCCTCAGGAGCCCCTCTCTATGGGGTGATATCCACTTTGGTGTTCTATGAGATCGTAATGAGATGTGCGTAAGTGTTACCTCTGGGATGAGCTCCTGACTGTCTTTGAAGTCTCTTAGCCACATGAATTCAATTCTCTTTACCTTTTCCCCCTTTTATTCAAGGTCTTTTTCCAATTGTGTTGCCAGTTGGCCCTTGGAATTAATCCCTCATTGCTATGGAGGCTAATCCCGAGGAGTCATGTCCCACGTTGGGGGAAAGGTAATGCATTCATATGCTGAGTTTGGCTTAGAAAGAGGCCACATTTGAGCCACAAGGAGGCTCTAAGGTGGCAACACTTAGGCATCCCATAACAGTAGGCTAAGTTTCAATTACAACAGCAAAGGCTCATAAGGCTAGTCCTCAATAACAAGAACCCATCAGTGGGCCATCCTCTGTTGCCACTGCACTCAGTGTTGTACACTGCCTCTGCACTCAGGGGACTGTCGCTGCTCCCTTGGAGAATGTGGCAGAGCTCTCCAGGCTGGGAATTCAGATTCTTTCATTTTTTGAGTGATTGTCTACCCTCTGTGACCATGCCCCATCCCTTGATCATTTGAACAATTTTATATATCTTTCATGTATATTCAGATGAACTTACTCCCATGAATCCCCCATCCCAGACACCCCCCACCAATGAACCTCTGCAGGACCATTGTAACCCTTCTGTGATCCAAACCTTCCTTGACCATGAAGCCCATATAATAATGAACTACAATTAATAGTAAAAAGAAATAATAATAATAATCTTAAATGCAAGAGATAAGTACAAGGAAACTCGGAAGAAAAAAAAGAAACTAAACTAAAAATAAAATATAATTAGCGGATTGGGACATTCAAAAAAATGGGAAACAAAAACAAAAACCTTTTTAAAAAATTATTCTTTTTTCCTTTTATCACTGTATTATCGGATGTTCAGTGTACCATGACACCTTCGCCCTCTCATTCCCCAGTGTTTCCCAAATTTTGTTTTAATTTTCAAAGAAGTTTTATGTCACAGCAAAGTCACACATGGAATACTAGAGACTCCCACATACCCAACCTCTCTCCCCCTTCCCCATCCCATATTAAAACCTTTTTTTAATGGATGTTAGCATTGTTATAACTGTTATACAGACACTAAAATATAGCAACTAAATATTGTCAATGGTTTACAGTATAGTTTACAATTTAGACTGTACAGTTTAAAAATTTTGATGATATTTACCATGTCTGGTGTCCATTATTGTAAGGTAATGGAAAGCATTTCCCATGACCACTAAATACCCCATTTAACCTTAACTGTTCCTTCCTCCCCATCCCCCTGTGGCATATGACACTCCGCTGTTTTGACTCATGGAATGACAAGTTTCATTGATACATGCCCTGGGTATTCCAACCTGCCATTCCTAGGCTACCCACCTGTCAACACTGTATCACCAAAACCAGTAATATCACTACCCATCTGTCCTATCGTTCAATATGTAACTATACTCTATCCCTTTACCATAGATTATGTCCATAAGGGTGATGGCTCACAGCCTATTCTTCTCTTTCTCTCCCTTGTTAACCTTTCTTTCAGACAATGGTTCTCAGAGACTGCTCTCGTTCCTCAGTTCAAATCAGTGAGGTCATATACTGTTCATCCTTCAATGCCTGGCTTGCTTCACTCAACATAAGGTCTTCAAGATTCATCCACGTTATTCCGTGTGTTAGCACTTTATTCCTTCTTACAGCTGAGTAATATTCCATTGTATGTATGTACCACATTTTGCTTTTCCATTCATCTCTTGATGGGCACTGGGGCTGATTCCAACTTTTGACAATGGTGAACAATGCCACTATGAACATTGGTGTGCATATATCTGTTTGTGTCTTTGCTTTCAGTTCTTCTGGGTATATCCCCAGGAGTGGAATTACTGGATCATATGGAAGATCTATTGTTAGTTTTCTGAGGAACCGCCAAACTATCCTCCACAGTGGCTGGACCATTCCACAATCCCACCAGCAGTGGATGAGGGTTCCTATGACTCCACATCCTCTCCAACACTTATATTCTGCTGTTTTTTTAATAGCTGCCATTCTGATGGGTGTAAGATGGTATCTCATTGTAGTTTTGATTTGCATTTCCCTGATAGCAAGGGATGTTGAGCATTTTTTCATGTGCTTCTTAGCCATTTGTATTTCTTCTTGGAGAAGTGTCTTTTCAGGTCACTTGCCCATTTTTTAAATGTGTTGTTTGTCTTTTTGTTTTCAAGTTGTAGGATTTCTTTATATATGAAGGATATTAGGCTCTTATCAGATATATGGTTGCCAAATATTTTCTCCCATTGGGTAAGCTGGGTTTTTATCTTCTTAATAACTTTCTTTGAGGTGCAGAAGTTTTTAATTTTGATGAGATCCCATTTATCTATTTTTTCGCTTGCTACTCGTGCTTTGGCTGTGAAGTTCATGAAACCATTTCCCCTTAAAAGGTCCTGTAGATGCTTTTCTACATTATCTTCCAAGGTCTTTATGGTTTTGGCTGTTGTATTTAGATCTTTGATCCATCTTGAGTTGATTTTTGTATAAGGTGTGAGATGGTATTCTTCTCTCATTCTTTTGGACATGGATATCCAGTTCTCCAAGCACCACTTGTTAAAGAGGCCATTCTCTCCCATTTGAGTGGGCTTGGTAGCCTTGTTGAATATCAGATGACTGAATATATGAGGACCTATATCAGAACTCTCAATTCAATTCCATTGGTCAGTAGGTCTATCTTTGTGCCAATACCATGCAGATTTCATCACTGTAGCTTTGTAATATGTTTTAAAGTTTGGTTTTGTTATGCGGGTAATGTTGGCATCATAGAATGAGTTAGGCAATATTCTTTCTATTATATTTTTTGAAAGAGTTTAAGTAGAATTGGTGTTAGCTCTTTCTGGAATTTTTGGTAGAATTCAGCTGTGAAGCCATCTGGTCCTTGGCTCTTCTTAGTTGGGAGGTTTTTGATGAGTGAGTCTATCTCTTTACCTGTAATTGGACTGTTGTGTACATCAATTTCTTCTTTCATCAATGTAGGCTGTTTGTGCATTTCTAGAAACTTGTCCATTTCCTCTAATTTATCATTCTTGTTGGCATATAACTTTTCAAAGTATCCTCTTATGATACTCTTTATTTCTGTGGGGTCAGTAGGGATAGCCCCTTGTTCATTCTTTATTTTGTGTATTTGCATCTGTTCTCTCTGTTTGTTTGTTAGTCTGACTAAGGGTTTGCCAAATTTTTTTATATTCTCGAAGAACAAGCTTTTGGTTTGTTTATTTTTTCTAGTGCTTTCTTATTCTGTATTTCATTTAGTTCTGTTCTAATCTTTGTTATTTCCTTCTTTCTACTTCCTTTAGGTTTAGTTTGCTGTTGTTTTTCCAATTCCTCCAACTGTGCAGTTAGCTCTTCAATTTTAGCTCTTTCTTCTTTTTTAATATATGTATTTATGGCTACAAACCTCCCTCTCAGGACTTCTTTCACTGCATCCCATAGGTTTTGATATGTTGTGTTGTCATTTTCATTAGTTTCAAAGTAGTTACTGATTTATTTTGAGATTTCCTCCTTGACCCACTGTTTGTCTATGAGTGTGTTGTGTAACTTCCATATCCTTCTGCCTAACCTGTTTCTCTGGCCCTTAGTGAGTTCCAATTTCATTCCATTGTGATCAGAAAAATTACTTTGTATAATCTCAATCTTTCTGAATTCATTGAGAGTTGTTCTGTGGCCTAGCATGTGGTCTATCTTGGAGTAAGATCCGTGTGCACTCGAGAAAAATGTAAATACTGCTGTTTTTGAGTGTAGTGTTCTGTATATGTCTACTAAGTCCAGGTCCTCCAATGTATTGTTGAGAGTCTTTGTTTCTTCATTGATTCTCTGTCTCGATGTCCTGTCTAATGATGATAATGGTGTATTAAAGTCCCCTGCTATAATTGTAGAGGCATTTATTTCTCCATATAGCTTTTCCAGAGTTTTCCTCATGTATTTTGAGGCACCCCGATTAGGTGTGTAAATGTTTATGATGGTTTTCTCTTCTTGAGAGATTACCCCTTTTACTAATATATAGTGTCCATCTTTGTCTCTTACAATAGTTTTGCATTTAAAGTCTAATTTGTCTGATATTAGAATAGCTACTCGTGTTTGTTTTTGGCTATTGTTAGCTTGTAAAATTGTTTTACAGCCATTTACTTTCAGACTCTTTGAATCCCAGGGTCGAATGTGGGTTTCTTGTAGAGAGCATATAGATGGATCATGTTTCTTTATCCATTCTTCCAATCTGTGTCTCTTGAGTGGTGAATTTAATCCATTAACATTCAGTGTTATTACTCGCAATGAATTTCTTACTTCAGCCATATTTTCTCTGGATTAATGTATGTCATATGTTGTTTTTTTTTCTGTTTTTATCTTTTTAGATATTTTTAAACTCTCCTCCAACTCTTTCTCTCTTGATTTTTCCTTTCAACTTGTACAACTTCTTTTAGTATTTCTTGGAGTGCCAGTTTCTTATTGACATACTCTCTTAATTTCTGCTTATCTGTGAATATTTTAAACTCTCCATAATTTTTGAATGCCAGTTTTCCTGAATAGAGAATTTGTGGTTGGAAGTTTTTTTCTTTTAGTACTTTGTCTATGTCTTATCACTGTCTTCTTTCCTCCATGGTTTCAGATGAGAAATCAGCACTTAATCTTATTGTGCTTCCCTTGTATGTGATGGCTCTCTTTTCTCTTGCTGCCTTGAGTATTTTCTCTTTGTCTTGAACATTGGACATTTTGATAAGTATATGTGTTGGAGTTGTCCTGCTGGGATTTATACTCTTTGAGGTGTGGTTTGCTTCCTATATCTGCACATCCATCTCTCTCAATAGGGTTGGGAAGTTTTCAACCATTATTTCCTTCAACACTCCTTCTGTTCCCTTTCCCTTCTCTTCTCACTCTGGGATGCCCATGATGCCTATGTTTGTGTGTTTTGTGTTGTCAGTTAAATCCCTGAGTCCCTGCTGGATTTTTTCTATTTTTTTGTCTATCTGTTTGATTTCAGCTGTATTGTCTTCCACATCACTAATTCTTTCTTCTGCCTGTTCAAATCTGCTGTTATGTGACTCCAGCATCTTTTTTAGTTCTTGGGTTGTGCCATGGATCACCATGATATCCGTTATCTTTTTGTGTATGTTTACAATTTCTTCAGTATGTTCTCTCAGTGTCTTCTTTATATCCTTAATCTCTTCCTTCACTTCATTAAGATGGTTCATGATATTTGTTTGGGACTCTTTGATTAATTGTTTGATGTTCTATATATATTCCTGGTTTTTAATTTGCTCATTGGAGTTGTCCATGTCTTCCTGTTTCTCAGTGTGGTTTGTAATTTTTTGTTGCCCTCTAGTCATCATTTTATCTTGCTGGGTTTATTCAGTTGATTAGCTTCTCTCTCCTCTAGAGTTTTATTTAGTTGGTGGTTCTGTGTGTGTGTTAAGTTATCTCTTTGACACTTTTTCTTCTTATTTTGTTTCCTTGCTTCTTTCTATGTTACCTTGAAAGCAAAAGATTAGTGCCAGAGGAATTGAAAGATGTGAGAAAGGAAGAAGGATAATAGTACTATTAATGAAAGTTAGTAGAGGGGCCAAATAGGACTTAGTGGAATGAATATTTAACTTGTGTATGCCATGTAGAGTAATAGGGAAAAAAAGTGGAGTACCTACAATGGACTGGGAAACCCAAAAAAGGAATATATATATAATGATTTAGAAAGCTATAATGATGAGCAGGGAGAGAAAGAGTAAAGAAAGGGCTAAAAGGAAAAAGCTAATATTACTTTTTAAAAAAAAGAAGAAAACAAAATAGATAGAATAGAGATTGACACCCTTAAGTTGTGGGCTAATGAAAAAGTGTGGTGTTTAATAACCACAACAGAAAGCAGAAGGCAGAGCAATGAAGGAAGGATAAGAGATAGCTTGTGATACAATATCAATATAGACAGAGAATGGGAAATCACTGAAGAAGAAGCACAGCAAAGAACAGGTAAGCTAGCAGAACCTAATTTTTTTAAAAAATGAAGGAAAACAGAAAGGGGGGAGGAAAGAAGAAAGAAAAGGAAGAGACAACAAATAAACAGAGAAAAGCCAAATAATCACACCAGCAAGCAGTCAAACAAAGCTGAGGAGGAAGTGTTCCTTCTCATGTACTTGTGGATCCACTCAGCCTGCTTCTGTTTATCAATTTCCCTTCAGGATTCTATGTGCAGGTTTTGAGGCAGATTTTTGGTATTAGACTAAATTAAGAACAGGTATTCATTTTTTAAAGTGACTGTCTTCTTTTTTTGGTGATATAAGGAACCCAAAAGAAGTCCTCTGCTAGATCACCCCCTTCACTGAAGGGACCCTAAATAGGCTTGTGGAAACTAATCTAGCCCTACTCATTTCCTAACCTCCCCAGGAGAGCTGAAGCTTTGATGCTTGTCAGTGCAGAGTGATAAAATTGGCTGACTCCGCCCGTTCTGGGGCCAAGCTTCAGTGTCAGTGGTCTGCAGGGTAAATCAAGTTTGCTCAACAGATTTGCCTCTCCCCTCAGCCTGGCACTATTTCAAGCTGGCTTATCTGGTCCCCAAAGCTTTGAGGGGGTCCAGGCAGCCAAATCCACAGAAGTTAAACCCCTCTCCACCTTCTGTCAGAGCCCTCCCTCCCTCAGAATATGCTCTCTCACGCCCGGGGTGGGAGTCACGGATGTAGGATTCACGGCTCCAGTCAGCCGTTTTCTGTGTGGGCGCGTCTCAGCCATCTGTGTTAACCACAACAGGCAGTCTCAGAACTCACGAATCTGCAGTGATCACTCCACCGGTTGATCTGCCCGCTACTAGATGACCCAAGTTTCTCGCTCTGTGTGCCGACAGCACAGACCGTCGGGCAGGACCCCGTCCAAAATCAGCCTTCCCCAGAGAACTAGTCAGTGTGTACCCTCATAAACTGATGCCATCTTTATGCCAAAAATCAAAATGATTTTTACCACATTTCATGAATTCTGGGCTAATAAAAGTCTTCCAAACAAAGCCATCAATTCATTGAGGTGTTTTAATATCCCATATTTCTATGATTTTTATTATTGTTTTACATGTTCTTATATTTTAAATTATATTGCAAGAGATATATGGAATAATTATTGAATTTTGTTACTTTTATCAATACTTTGTGTCTTCATTTTAGTAATGTATACCTTTTCCACATAATCCAGGTGTTTCTGATATCAGTATTGTTCACTTATTTATTTAGGTTTGTTTTAATCTCTTTATTTTAATCATGAAGAGTATTTCTGTTTTTATTTGAAGGAAAGAAATGTAAAATGTCTGGTAAAATCATGTGAACCACTACATTCCCATGTCTTTTAGCAACATTTCATACAGAAATGATGTTCAATAAATATTTTTTATATAGATGAATTTTCAAAATTCAATTTGAGAATCAATGTGTTTTTATTGGGATATTTAATGAATTAACAGTTATTGTGGGAATTCCAATAGTTGTTCTTTCTTTTTTTTTTTTTTTTTTTTGCAGAATGTAAATTAGTTTAATGATCACTCACCAAATCTGCAGGATAATCTTAAATGTTTACAAAAACAAGCTGTTTCACCACTACAGCCAGCACTGTGCCCTTTATGTTAGAGTGTCATTCATAAATCAAAATTTTCTGGTCATTTAATCTATTTAAAACCAGACATAAAAAAATAACCTAAATAATAGCAACCTCGGACTTCAATGTAAAACCATGAAAGCTCTCTGAGAAGGGTCCTCTCTTCGAAAACAGTTCCCTGTCCAGAGGATGCTCAAATCTCATGTGCCTTTTTTCTTCCAACTAGCCAAGAAGCAGTTAAATGTCTCACTGTGCCCTAAGAGGTCCCAATATTCAATCATGGCAAATATGAAACAGGCAGCATACCTTCCTCTAGGTGTGATGAATATCAGAGTTTTGAGGAAGACATTAAAATCTTTAAGTTCTTGGTGGACTGATATACTGAAACACTAGTGCAGAAAGTCTCATGAGGTAGGAAATCTGGAACCAGTACTTCTTCTTTCAGTAATAGTCCTTTCTAGTCTTTGGCCTAGAAGAAGATGATTTTTTGTGCTTTGAGTTGGGATTCTGCCCCTTTGACTTTAACCTCTGAAAAGCCTCCCCAATATGCATTGGTTGTAGTGGTGGCATTTCTCCCCACTTCCAACACACATCCAAGACCTCTTCTCCCACCTCCCCAATAAAGACTTTGGAAATACCAGACATAGCAAGAACAACATTCTGAGACACAGTGGTACCAGTGAAGGATTGGATCAACGTTTTCATGGTTGCCTTAGGGAAAACTGACCAGCCATATGTTTCATAATGGTTCAGCTGCTCCTCAGAAAAAGAAGAAACTAGGATTTGCACCTTCTGAATCTCATATTCATCAACTTTCTGCTTCTTCTTTTTCTTTTCTTTGTGATCTATTTTCAGGTTTTTGACAAAAGGAGTAAGTAATGATGAGTCTTCCCTTTCAACTGCTGTTTAATCTGACGTGTCCTGACTCGAGCTTGCCATCCTCTGTCCCATTTTCTTTCAAGTGCCCGTCTCCATCCCCATCAGTTTCTTCCAGGATTGCATCTGTCTTGGTGGACCCAGATCCCAAGGGACCCGCGGATGCCTCACCTGACTTCTCTCCACTTTTGTGAGGGGTTGACTCAGAGGCATTTTCCATTACTGTGGAGAAAGATTGCCCTTCTATCAGCTGCAAGAGCTGGGGACCTGCACAGCACTGCAGCGCCGAATTTACCCCCACATTTGTTCTTATTTCAATGATTTTTTTCTTCTTAGTTTTTATATTTCTTTGCATTCTTGCTTTCATTCTTTTACTTTTAGTAATATTAGAGTTTACTTCTGTTTTCTTAAAAATTTGAAAGATATATATACATATCTCCTTGCCAACATATTTTCAAAAGTAAATCTGTATTTTTTTGTACACCAAAAATAAGATAACACATATTAACTGTCTACCAGTGCAAAGAGTAAGCAATTTAATATTTTTCTTCCTTTCTAAATTCCCAAATCATCTTTCTCTTAAAATTTCCTAATATACTATAGCTAGGATATTTTTATTGTTCTGAAGTAATAGATATCATTTATTTCTGTCATTATTTTTTGCACTTAGATATGTTTTCCAAATAGAAAGAAATTTTGATTTCTCTATTGTTATGAAAAATAGTGTATACTGTGATGTTTAACTGAAATTCTAACTCTGACCAACTCCTCTATAACAACAGGCTTTTTTTGAAATCCACTGTCTTATCTGTGCTTTTAATTTCTAATTCTTATATGCCATTGTTCATCCCTTGTTACCTGTTTTATGTATTCTGTACCTTGTCCCTCCCTCTGGAACAATCTGCTACTTTGGGGACATATGTGATTCTTGTAGAACATGGCTTAGTGGACATTGGTTCTCTCTAGTCCATGTGGTTCATTCAGTAGCTCAGTCAGATTGCACCAAGCTACCTGGGAAACTCCTACAAGTGCACTATAAATGAGGGCCTGGCAGAGTGACAGCAGATGTTAGCATGACCCAGTAATGGGTAGAGTTGTGGTCACCACCTTTTCCGTGAGAATTTTTCTGCATTCCCCATATTTTCATATGAGTTATGAACCCTTAGTATATACTGCTCACCTCTGTCATGCAAACTACTTCTTTTAGGGTTCCATGGAACTCAGCAGAATCTCTCTCCAAAAGTCTATGACATTCCATTTTTATCATGTACATTTGAGACTGAACTCCTGGGAAGGACATTGTTTTATCTACCACTCTATTTCCAGAACCAAGCCTGTTGTACTCACAGATGATATTTTCTAAAGATTGCTTCAGAGAATGAACACATACTGAGATCATTTTTAGTGTAAAGAAATATATTTCCAAAAGTCTGCAAAAAGATAAATATTTGAAATTGAGGTGTCACAATGCTAGAGAGACAAAATATTATGAAAATGATTCCAGAATTCAAATATAATTGCCTGCTCTTTGACACAACAAACTTTACTTTGTTGACAATTTCTTCAAGTAAATACTACATTCCTTCATAGAACCAGTACAATATGACTGCACAACGAAATGACTTTTGTATTTTCACAGGTGTTTGCTTCAAAACATCTTCATTCTTTCCTTTATTCTCTCATATGATGTGTAGTCAGGTACATCTTATAATCCTAAAATTTGAGGAGGTATTTTTGAATCAAATATAGTTTTAAAATTTCAAAGGAAAAACCAAAGTACTGTAAATAAAAAGTCCCTTTTCATCTAATATTTCAAAGAATGGTTAAGTAATGGAGAGGAAAGTTGGGAGGAGAATGGAAAGTAGGCTAATAAAGTTCATACTGGGTTTCTTGACTTCATATACAAAGTCATAATGCCATGTTTTCTGGTAGAATTATTAGTAGTTCAAATGGTCTAAAATATATGAAATATTTTGATAAATATTTACACAATTTTCTTGATAAAGGTAGTTTGACTCCACATAGCCACTATACTATTTGCTACGGAGGTATTTGTCACACTCATAAGCTTTCTAATGTTACAATATTAATAACAGTATAGACACTCATTTACAAAGAAATAGCTTTTCTAAGCAATTTTCATCTATTATACAACCTGATCATGGTTGGACCACAGCAGTGGAGTTAATCCTTTGGGACAAGTCCTGACCACATGACTTCTGGGAAAACCCTGGTGACTTCAACTATACTGAGGGACAATGAACCACTGACAAAAATAGACACAGCAGGAGTGCTGAAGTAAATGACATTCAGATGTAGAGCCATGGGATGACTCAGGACATTGTGACTAAGCCTCACATCCATGTCTCATTTCTCAACATGGAAAATGGGGAAGCAAAAGTGAGATATGCAGATATACTGAAGGGTAAGCACCATTCTGCTTCACCATGAAGGTACCTGTCCCCTTAGAAATTCCTTTGCTGGTACAAGTTGATTAAAAACATTATTCTTATCTCCAAGGACAGGCCCAGTTTTCCTGATTTCTGATGATATCAATTCTTGTCTTTACTTCCACCAGGGATCCAGGGATCTCTTGACTTTTGACAGTCACCAACTTCCAAGTGGAGGGCAAGAGTTAATCCAATGGTCAAACATGGGCTCAGCTGCTAGGTCTCCATAACAGAATTTATCTTTATGGATAGCATTGATTACAAAATATTCCAAAGCCAAGAAACTTCCTTCATGGGTCATCTTTCCAGATCTGTATCCCCTCACAGTGTTCTGTACTTCTCCCTGCCCAAGGCAATCCTGGTTCCCATGCTCCTCCAACATCAACAGCCTTCATTTATCATTCTGGAAACAACTTCCATGATTAAGAATTTTCATATGTCTTGCAAGAGTATACTCAGTTTCTGGTCTAATTCCTCCAAGAAAATTACTGTGTCCTGTCCCAAGCTGCAGAAAGAATTGGTAGATTTCATTAACTCATGCTCCTCAATGCAAAATGAAGACCTTTATCCTATAGCACCTTTGAGTTTAGGGTGACTTTATTACTTACCCCATGCAGGTATGCCACACTGTGTCACTCTCCTTCTTTTTCATCACCTTCTTTCCCAGCCCTCCATGACATTGGGATGACTTGGCACATGGCTTTGGATCTTGTCCATAGTTTAAAAACCCTGACATCAAAATTGGTTACTTCAGTGCCCATATCTAATAGTGTTTCCCTCTCATCACTGCCTGAACTTCTCCCCATGCTTGTGATATCTGCCCTGAATCTATTTTTATTTATAATTCAATTTTTTTTTAATATTGAATTTCCACATAGCAATATGACACATTCCAGATCAGTTCGTGACATGATAAGATGGAAAGGATTTTTAGAAGCAAGTCAATGTAAAATTGATCAGTATGAATGTGAGGACACGTAGCTTGAGGGTGCTTGACCCGCCCAATTTACAAAACTGCAATTTCTCAGTGGAAGGAGAAATTCAGATGTTCCTCCAGCAATCATTGTCGTCAGAGGTGAGGGCTCATACAGAACATAACTGCAGTGGTAATAACTAACAGCTCAGAAATCCCAATATGAATTCACATTTAACATGACTACTGTGTTGTAACATCAACAAAAGTGTGAGACAGTGGGTCCAAATGCCCATCCCTGCACCTTAAAAATGAAGCAGTAACTGTCAGAAACAAATTTGACAGGGATTTTACATGTTTATATATATATAATCCCTTGGAGTAGTGACACATGACCATAATTCCAAAGCATTCCTTGAAGCATGACTGCATCTGACTCCCTGATCATCTGGCACAACACACTTCCTCCCTGGAAATAAAGAAATCAGGAATTGGTGAGGGTGCACACCAGGGAGAGGACTGTGTTCTCCAAGGGCTCTGCCAGAACTCTCCTCCCAGGGACAAGAACCACCCTCATCCCCTTTCATTTTACATAAAAAGTTGTCTCCCAATGCAAATCACCACATAGACAAACAGAAAATACCACAGCACACATTTACTTAAAGTCTGATTCCACTTAAATCTAGGTAATATTTTCTGGGAGTCCCAGAATTCATTCTTATAAACATGATAGTCTTTTGGTTTGGGGCCATTTTGTTGGCAACTGTCAAATATGAGTGTCTCAGGGATTCAGAGCAGTAGGTAATGGGCCAATGCATTTGAGCACTGACTCTGTAGCTCTACTTTTCCTGTGGTGTCCTGTATCAGGAGCAGATTCAAGAGTCAGGCTTAGGCTTGGTTTTGGCCTAGCAGACACTGCCCCTTGGGATCAGGACTATCCATCACAACCAGTGATTATTGCTGGGTTACTACTTCCCTCGCAGGGAAGGGACTGCAGTGGTTGTCATGCATATGCCTAAATGGGGGCAAAGATTATGCCAAATCACCACTTCCAGATACAAGTCCTAGAACCAGTTCCCTCTTCAGCTGAGCTCCATGACCATGGAGGACATGGCTGGATACCACTGTGTGTCTGATCAGTGTGAAACCAACACAAACCTCCCTGGGCAGGAGGGAGCTGAGCTTCAGGGAGTTCTCCAGAGCAGGTACCATACGCAGACTCAGAATAATGGAAAATAAGGGGAAGTAGTGGATTACTGAAATCATATAAAATTTCTTCTTCTTGCTTAGAAATATTTAATTACTGGGGATTCTCCACTACATCTATTCTAAGTAATGCCATGATAGTTCCAGATTCAAATATAGAAAATATATTTGCTATGCTAATATATATTATGATATATTGTATACACCCACTTAAAACAATTTTATTAATATTTCTGCAATATATTAAAAGTATGAATAAACTTGTAATAAAGTGACAGTGTGACACTGTGTATTTATTTCTCTGGAATTTATTTTCTGCCCTGTATGTACCCAGACAATTTTATTATTAATAATAATAATGATGATAATAATAATAATAAAGTTGAAAGTGCCTGATTGTTTAGTCAACATAAGGACAGATTAAAGCACAGCAGAATAATTTCATTTGAATTAAAAATTAAAGCACTTGATTTCTTTTCCCAGAATGTGAGCACATATAAGCCTCCTCTACCAGTCCATTCAGAATAGTTAGTTCTCAGGCTTAGCTCTCCACCATGTAGAGCCCTATCACTTCAGGCTAAAATAGCACAAAACAAGACAGCCTGGCTTGGCCTGAGGTGGCATTGTCAGTTGTCTCACCTTGTTTTCTCCATCATGAACAGGGATCCTGCACTTATCAATGCTGTACTTGATCCAAACACACAGCAGGCTGATCCTGATAGGGACAACTGACTGAGGGACTGGGGAAAGCCACCCAATTTTTACTGGGAGCAGATGTCTCATGGGGTAGTCAGAACCTTTTCTGTCATCAGGAACCATGGAAGTTCTTCCTGAAATTCCACCTCTGGGGCTGTATGCCCAGAGGGAAATGAGAAGAAGAAATGTGGCTCATGGTGGGTCTTAAATGTTGTCTCTGTGCTGACAGGCTAGGCACTACCTCTGGAGGGGGTTGGTTTCACCTGTATAACTTGTTCCCTGGAGCTGGCCTTTGATTGTTAGTTGTACTTATGCAGTCACCTGTGGGTTCCTGTGTCTCTAACTTGGACCCAGACCTGGGAGAGATGAGCACTGTAGGATGACACCTGGACAGGAGTGAGGTGAGGCAAGATAAAAAGGAGGGGAGCAGGCTGTGGTCAGTGTACAGTCTCTTCCATTCCTGGACTGAAGAGATTGCAAGTCTTTAATTGAGGGCACACAGGAATCCCAGGATAGTCATCAGATGGGAAGTTACAAAAAGTATATGTCATTCTGGATTGCATTTGCAGGCCACGAAACATGAATATAGACATATAATAGACATGAGGCTATTTTAATAAGATCCATGAGGAGTCACCAATGGAGTTTTCTAAATGAGTGATAGATTCATCCCACAAAGATGTATTATTTAAAAACAATGTTCTTAGTGAGCACATGGGGAGTCCCTCAGGTGGAAGCCTTTCTTGGAGAACTTAGAGACTTAATGACCTCCTTCAAATGCCAAAGCCCAGGGATGATCCAGGTTCATGGAGAAGCTGCTCACATATGCTTTGGAAGTAGAACAAGAAAAAAATTACTGCTTTACAGTTTAAAATCATGGCCTACCCTCAGAGTTAAAATAATGGTAACCTGTAGACAAATACTTCTGGAAGGATAATCATCCAATTGTGTTCCTTTTATGTCTGGGTGGTGAGTAACCACTTGGCTATTACAGTGTGAAACTCTTTGTAAAGGGTGCAGTGAACCATCCAGGTTCATGTGGATCCCAAGGGCTGAGCTTTGATGTTGACCCAGACCAGTAATCTGTGGGACCCCAACATCTTCTCAGTTTGTTTGTAGTGGGATGTTAAGATGAAAAAAGTGGTGAACTTATCAAAGAATGTGCTCTTGGGTGAGGACAACAAGGGGAAGACAGATGTTTCTCTATCAGTGTGGCATTCTCATGACATTAGAGATGAATTTTTCACCTTCAAAGCTCTCTGTCTGTGGACAGACTTCTTGTCTGAATGGAAGTTTTCCCTGGATCACAGTTGTACCTCAGGAGAAGATAACTTGATTTCTAGTTTATCACATATACATATAGAAGGCTTGTTCATCCCAGGATAGAACATTCCCAGAGCATCACACATACACCATTAAGAGGATTTACAGGTTGTGATTGGTAACTTGTGCAGATGGTATTTAGATGGGATTTTGGACTTCATTTGATGCTGTAATGAATTGGGAATTTTGAGGATGTGATTAGATGAATTTATTTTGCACATATCAAGTGTATGAATCTTTTGCAGCCAGAGTGTAGACTGGTTGGTAAGTAACCCCAAGATACAATTTCATTGATTTCTCCCCATGCACAGATATCTTTGAAGAGAGAAAATATTCCATTCCCCCAAACTACCCCTGCTTACCCACAGCATGGAAAAGATTAACTTGAATGCTCAGTGTGAAGCAGCCATGGGTGTTGCAAACCTCAGAGCTAAGGGTACCTATAATCAGGAAGTGTACCATGGTGGGAGAACCCTGGCTGCTCACTCCAGTGAATGCTGCCTAGGTCTGTGTTGTGAAGTTGTTCAGAATTAATAAACCCATAAGCTGTGACATCCCAAATATTTCTCCAACTCCACTTACTAAGAAAAAGAGGTCATAATTCAATCTTGGAATGATCTCCAGAGATTCCAAGCCCTTTTCTCTCTCTGTCCTGAGTCTTCACCATTGTGCATCCTTCCCCACCATGTCCAAACCAGATGCCTGGGCATGGCCACTGCTCTACCCTCTCTGTCATGGCACCTTCTTCTTTGGCTCCTGGAAGCATGAAGGTCTTGTGGAGCCTGCCTCTGGTTACTTGCTGCTCCTATCCACAGGCTTTTAATGTACTCCACTTCCCCAGGGAGTACAGCTTTGGATCCAAACTTTTCCATTTCTCTCTTTCCCCAAAACCAGGAAAGGTATTGTGACAGTCCCATTGCCATCATATTGGGATCTGCTTTATAAATGAGCTCCTGTTTCTATCTGCCCTTCTGACACCATCTCCACCTGCTTGATGGACACCTGCACCTGTGCTTCACAGTAACTTTGGTCTACCCTAAACTTCAGCCTCCTTCATTCTTGTCAGATTTTGGATGGATTCATGACCAGCCACTTTCATGCAAACCTTTCAATACATTGGCCAAAAAATAGAGCATTTTCATACCTCAGTAAAGGAGAAATGTCTCCTCAAGTTCTTCTTCACTCAAAATGTATTTGAAGATGAATCAGAAAATGGAAGGATAGCCCTGAGCTCCCACAGAGCAAGATGGCAAAATAGTCTGAGTCTTTGCCGCAATTCCCTGCCTCACCTGCTGCTAGAGGTGAAAATATTAGGTGGTATCTCCAGGAATAGACATTCTGAAGTCCTCTTCACCAGCAGCAGTCCCCTTGGAGACAGAGGAACCAGCTAGTGACTCCAAGAAAAAAATGACATTTTGTAAAATGCTGTGGAAGACACCCTCATCATGAAAAAAAGAGAAATGGTCTGTAGAGCTAACCCAAACCATTCAAGGACTCATCAAGCTCATAAAAAATTTCCTTATACTTGTGCCTTCAGAATAATTGTTTATTTATGTGAATCAGTCCTATGCCCCTCCCACAGGCCAGGAAGTTGGAATGCTCCATGAGCATTTTGGCAGTGATTGTAAACTGGTCCTATATTACTGCAAATCTCAGGAATGAGGATGAACCACAGAAGAACAACCTGCAAGTTAAAATTAATCTTCACAAAGGAAAGAGCAGCTCTGATACATTTTGATGCTTGTGGCAAGAGATTTTAAGATTTGATCTACTCAGCATGTATCTACTATGATTTATGTTTATGTGTAAGAAAGCATCCATAGATATAGGGTGAACTCACAAGAAATATAATTTGCATTAATACAAAAATCATTATAAAATATAGAATATAGCCATTGCTCCTACTATCCGTAGTCCAGATCTGCCTCCAAGATACTGAAAAAGAGACTCTAAAACTTCACTAGCTGGTTCACAAATGACTGAAATTGTTTACTTGTAGAATTAGCATTTTTTTCACTGTAAAAGTTCACTTACTAAAGCGTTCTTTTTTGTCTTATTCAGGGACGATTAGTTTGTCAGGAGTACGGGGTATGCCTTTTTTTTAAACATTGATAATTACAGTTATCTTACTGTAAAACATCGACCTGCTGACTGTATTTCTTATCTTGACCAGAAGAGGGAAGCCTAGCTGGCAGAGGGTTTAGCAGTTGGTTTAATTTCTTTGCCAGGTGATAAGGGTTGAAAAGCTGTTCCTGCTTACTGCCCCAGCTACAAGGTTTCCAGGCACACCTTCCCTGATAATCCATTCAGCTCCCTTGAATGGCTGATCCTCCAAGAAATGGACCTGCCCTGAGTATTGAGTGTGAGTTCACAGGGTCAGACCCAGCTGGACATCCATCCTAACCTCTGGTTTATTTCTCTGCGGAAGCAAAGGAAAGAGGTTGTGATTCCCCACTCATGGGGCAGCTGTCATATGCACTGACACACAGTTGTTAAGAGACTCAATCTCCAGTTCCCTGCAATCAGCTGATGGGAGGAAGAGAATTTGCTGGCTGTCATGTAAACCATGTGGGAGATAGAAGGAGAGAACCCTGGACAATAAGAGCAGTTCTTCAGGAGGAGGTGGAAGAAGAAAGCATTGCACTGTTTCTAGGACTGAAATGTTTTTCCATGCACTCAACATCAGAGAAACTCTCACTGACTGTTGTCACAGAGAATTCTGGATGCAGAGACCACAGGGCATGAGAGAGCCTCAGGTGCAGGAGGGAGCTGATGTGACATCTGGGGAAAGAACATGCAAATAGGGCCCCTCCCTCTGGGCCTGGAAACCAGCCCAAGCCCAGTCCTTGTAGCTCTGAGAGAGGAGCCCCCTCCCCTGTGTCTGAGCTCTCCCTATTCTGTGCCCAGGACTGAAAAAAAGGAGGCACCATGAAGTGTGTGCTGGTCTGAACTTTCCTTTTGTTAATTTTCCATGGTAATATTAACTAGAGACTGGTTTTCCTGCAGTGTGAACATGTGTGTGTGCATTTGAATTTTTGTGTGTCTGTTTGACTAAGTGTGACTCAACCTCTGTCTGCTTGCAGGTGTCCCATGTGAAGTTCAGGTGGTGGAGTTAGGGGGTGACTTGATGCAGCCAGAAGGGTCTCCATGCCTCTCCTTTTCAGCCTCAGGATTCAACTTTGCTAATTATTACATGAGCTGGGTCCACCAGGCTCCAGGGAAGGGGCTGGAGTGGGTCTCATACATTAGTGGTAATGGTGGTAGCACTAAGGATGCAGACTCTGTGAAGGGCCAATTCACCACCTCCAGGGTCAACAACAGGAACCAGCTGTATCTGCAAATGAACAGACTGAAACCTGGAGACACAGCCCTTTATTACTGTGTGAGAGACACAGTGAGGGGAAGGCAATATTTACCCAGACAAAAACCTTTTCTGTGGGGTGGCCATGAGGGGATGCTCAGGACCCACTGAGCACAAGGAGCAGCTGCAGCAGCAGGTGCAGGGAGGGGGTTAAGGGCTCATTTCCTGTCAGCTGTTTCCCCAGGGAACATCTCTAAATTTATGTTTCTTTGCCTACCAATACTGCCATAAATTAGAACAGTTTTGGTGCACTAGGAGGAAGAAAAATCACAGGCAAAACCAGCCAGCTCTCCCTTATGAAATCAGAAACAACTCTGCCAATATTTGCCGGGTTCAGAATTGTGAGTAACTCAAGGTAACCAGGGGAGTCTTTCACAATGAGACCGAAGACAGAGGGCCCAGTAAGATTCCCTTCAGTACACTCTTTGTGATTCACAGGAGAATCAAGAGATAGGCTATTCCAGGGTTAAATTGTACTGGATTTCAAAGTGCACTCTTCATACAAAGTGTGCACAACAGACATTTATCTGATTGTCTATTGTCTGAAAATCCATTTTGATTTTCTCTAATCTTTTTTCTCACACTTCTCTTTGCAATTGCTCCCTGTCAATGGATGATGTGGTTCCTTTGGTCTAAATCCCATTGCTCAAGCCAATCACCTAAAAGACAGGCTGTGGCTCAGGCTGTGTCTCCTCCGTGTGAAAGGTTGAGGGACCATCCTCACTTACCTCTGTCTGGGACCCTCTCTTCTGCCCTCTGTGTGTGGGCAATAATACAAATGGGCATGTCTCTCCATGCAGATAATGCTTGTTAGGTCAAAATGGGATGTAAATATTGCAATGATTTCTTGTGCTGCTCAATCTGTCACATTGTAATGTCCATTTCCTGTGGATTTGGAGTGAGCTACTGATGGGCTCCCAGTGTGCTTGGGAGGTCTGGAGGACAAGACCAGCCTATTTTTGTGTGAACTGAGTCCTGGATGCTCCACATAATGACCACAAGACCTAGAAAACAGAAATAACAACTGCATGGAGTGGCTGCTTCCAAATGGCCTTATGTCTAGGAACTCTGGGTTTTCCCCCACCTTTCCATGGGCTATCCTCACTCATTTATTTCCCCTCAATACTCTAAAGGGAAAAATAATCTCCTTTTTGCTCAAGCACAATACTGTCAGGAAAAAGCAATTTTCATGTCTTGCATAATGATTCAGGTCAAAACTGCATGTTCTTTACAAAGCATTCCTTCCAAAATGAGAGTGTTTAATCCTGGGGATTCTAATGCAAACTTTTGAAATTGACTTGCCTCAATGACAGGTTTCCATTCTTGCATAACTGCCACCACTACATGGAGACAAGCGTGTGCTTATTTCAAGTAGGAAGTACTGGATTAACTGTGGGGGAAGCACTGCTCTCTCTTTTATGGGGATGCAGATGTGATATCTTCAGAATCAGATGGTGGAGGGTGATGAGGCCATGTTGCTTGTCATTCATTAGCCAGGAAAGAGAGGAAAATCCATGGTCACATTTGACCATTATTCACTCAGTGTTTCATTTTGTTTTGCTAGTATATGCACCTTTTATTTCAAAAATTTTGAAATATGAAAATGATTTGTCATATATAAAGAAACTTACCAAAGTATTTCCTTCTTTTTGCTTTGTAAGCACTCATAAAGAAGAACCACCATGGTCTGGGATGCTGTGGGGGTCCTGAGGTGAGCAGCATAAAGGGGGGCCTCAGCAGGTGGAGGGCACACTTTTCCAAATCATTCAGGTGTCCTGTTCTGGGGAAGAAAATTGGGTTCAGTTGACACTATTGACTTAATCTTCATGTGCAGGTGGACAAGTGTCTGCCTATGATATTGTGCCTGTGCATGGTATGATCTTGTAGCATTTGTACTACAGACATCATCTCATATGGGGTTTTTAAGAGAAAAAATGTCATTCTATAAGCCAGTCCCTGATACAATTCTAGTAGCTAAAGGTGGAAACATCCACCTTGTGGGACCTGTTAGTAGAACTCTCAGTTGAACAGAAAAATGCAGCTGCCATATCTAAATGAATGAATAAGACAAAGGAATTAGATTCTATTGGTTTATCAAGGGAAAATAGAACCATAAGCAGGTACAATACAAGTAAACACTGAATTTCCTCTGGATATAACCACAATACATAACATTCAATTTTTAGATCTCATAGCATCCCTATATTCTAAGTATATTTGTTCAAGCATAATGGTAATATATTATATATTTCTTAGTTCAGTCTTAGGTTTGTATCTAAAGCATGCAGAAAGTACAAAGTTCCCATATACAACCCCACATACAAACCCAGTTTTATCTCTTATTAACACTATGCACTAGAGTCTTACTTTTGTTGCAATTGATGAAACAATATTGTTATGATTATACTATCACATAGAGTTCAAATTTTACATCAGGTTCTACTGTTTATGTTTTGGGATTTCATGATTTTAAATTTTTTATTCTGGTATCATATATACAAATATTTTTTCAAATAATTCATTGTTATTTTTATTTTATATTAGCAGATACATATGGCATCTTTCATTCAATAAGTTCACTAGGTTGAAACTGATAGGCTGTTTAAGTGTGCAATAAAGAGAAAATATTCAAATATATAAAGAGCAAAATATTTTTCAGTTTCTCATTGAATGGAGTCAGTAATTTCAAGAAGATGGAGTATGGGGATCACAATGTGTATAACCACAGCATTATGACTATAATAATCTAACTTGAGGTGCCATAATTCTATTAAAATTTAAGAGCAGACCAGATATGACTGTTAAATGGAGAAGTACTGGGGATAATCAACATTTCTGTAATTCATATATAGCAAGTTTCAATCCTCAAAAGTACTATTTTTCTTAACATTGGGCTGCATTAAATATTTTAACTTGGGTATGATCTATGGGCCTCAATTTGTCAAGCCAACTTGCAATGTCATAATCATTATAATTTTAATTTATTATTCGTCAGTTCAGAGGGTCAATACCATATTTCAGGGAAGTTAGTGCTATGATAATTGAGAATCAATGCAAAAAAACATTTCTAAAAATCAGTGAGGTATACATGTTTCTCCTTCATTTCATATGGAAATTCTTTCATAGGATTATAGGGGGCACTATTTAAAATTACTATGATATTACTGAAAATACACTAGTTGGCTTAACAGGAAGAATGTATCAACATTCATATTTCAAAAGCTAGAAATCCCAAATTGAAGCAAAGGCAAGAATATGTTTTCTTTCCAACATTGTTAGCATTATGTTGCTGAATAATGACAATCTTTGTGGTTCATTTGCTTGTATTTCTGCCTCCCATTACATTACAATCTCTCCATTTCCCCCTGACTTCCAACTTCTCACTCCTTTCTTTGAGACCAAATTTCTGTTCTTAAAAATGGCTTCAGACATGTCAATCAATGGTTATCCTCATTAAGTTTGCCCCCATGTTCTCAAATATGAGTTCACACCTTAAATGATAATACATCTTCAAAGGGTCCAATTTATAAATGAGTTTACACCCACAGAACACAGATTGATATTAAGATATGTCTTTGGTCAATAAATAAATAAATACCAAATATGCCATTGGACATATTTTTAGTACATGCAAAACACATTTACTTATCTGAATTTCATAAAAGTCTTTAGTCATTTCATTTCAGTATCAGTTCCATGTTATTAAAATCAGTTATGAGTGTGTTCCAACCTAGGGAACATTCCTCTGTATCTGTTTACCTGTGAAAACCAGGGAAAAAATTATTAGTTTTCTAAATGTGATGGTGGGACCAGAATAAGATAGATATTGCCATTCCAGAAGGACAAATTGGAAATCAAATAGAGGTTATAGGTTCCAGTCAACTTTGAAACTCATCAGGGAAAACTCTGTTACATTTCAAGTTCTGAGAGTCAAATATGGATATTTTCTTTGTGTACTTGGACTGCTGGAGTGACAGCCAAGTCTTCTCAAGGGCTTTTCCAGTGGCCCTACTCTCCCTGAATCCTAGGGTCTAAACCTATCTCTCTCCAAACACTGACATGTTGTATTCACTCTGCCCCACCTCCTCCCAGCACCCTTCTGTTTGGCCTGAGGTGATATCTTGAGTTCTTACTTCTGCCATGGGTCTGTCCTGTCCATCTCTATCTGTTTCCTTCCAGGAGTTCTGCTGTGCAGCTCAAATGTGACCACAGGGAGACAGAGAGATGCAAATTTGGCCCCTGCACCTGCTCATGGAAAGCAGTTCACCTGTCCCTGTGGTATCTGTTGAAGAGCTCAGCCCATATCTGTACCTTTCTTCAGGGTTCACCCCCATGGGGGCTGCACTGATCTAGGTTTCCCTCCTCATTTCTGTCAAAGGTAACCTCCCTCCTGCATCAGGCTCAGTTGTGACTGCTCTACATAAGTTGTCCTCACTCTGGTTTCCCTGTGTCTGGAGGTGTCCTGTCTAATGTTCAGCTATGGAGTTGGGGGCTTATGGGAGACAGCCTGGTGGTCCTCTGTGCCTCTCCTGCAAAGCCCTTGTATTCATCTTTTCTGATTATGTAATGAGCTGTGTCTCTCAAGATCCAGGACAGGGGAAGGGGTGGGTGGCATTAGTGAGTCAACCAACTAGAAACACTCAATGTATGCTCCATCAATTTTGGGAGGATTCACAGTTCCTAGGGGCAACCTTATGAACACAGACTCTCTTGAAATGACCAACCTGAAAGCTGAGGACAAAGTCATGTATTACTGTGTGAGAGAAACAGTAAGGGGGAGTCAGCATGAGGCCAAACACAAACTCTCCTGCAGGGCTGCAGTAAGGGCTGGGTTGTGGAGGGCATTTGTACCACCAGGGGCAAGCATAGGCCAACACAGGAGCAGGAGCATAGGGAGACCTCAATTTCTTCTTAGATTCTTGCATTTCCTGCTCCTGTCTAGCAAGTATTCCCTCCAAACTCTATTTTTGTTTTCTTTAGCAAGTCCCTGATTTCTCTTATCCTACAATGGTTAATATAGAATGGGCACTTAGCCTTTTATATCTCAGGCTGCTGCTAGCAATTATCTTTGGTAGATTAATGCCAATTAGGAAATCAATCAACTTTAATCCAAACTTTAGTACTGTGGCAGGTATTTTGTTTTTCTACATTGTCTGTCATAAAACAATAAAACTATGCTCACCCAAGACAGGTCAATGTAAAATATTAATATAGGGTGTCTTTTGTTTGTGTGTGTTTATCTGCTCTGCATAGAGCTGAAGCACTATTTTAATGGCTTGCATCCTCCACTTCTCTGTGGTTCCTGTGCATCACAATCTCAGTGAGATTCACCAGCTTCTCTTCTTGCCAACACCTGGGAAATAAGCATCACCTGAGACCATTCAATGGTCCTCCTTCTCCCTTCAATGAGGCATCAACTCCCTTTATCTTCCATGCTTTGATGAACCAGTGACTTCTCTTTATTCTCACTGCTGCCAACCCAGTTCAGCCCAGTAACCCCACTCTATAGAATACTAGTCCACCTGCCAGCCACATGACCTCTAGCTCCTTTTCTAGGGTGCTGTGTGCACCATGTCCCAACCCTATCTGCCCACTTCTACTAAGAACAGCAAAGAGACCTCCTGCTGCTGCAGCTGCTCCCTGTGTACACATTGCAGGCTCCCTAGTGATTTCACCATAGTGTTCAAACCCCAAGGTTCTAGCCCATCCTGAGAATCCCACTAGAAGGTCACAGATGTGAATGAATCCTAGGAAACCTATATTAATTTCAGTCAAATATTTCTAGAAATTTGGAGGCTTTTAGGGTTCTTTAAAACTGAAAAATTCTACAATTTTTATTCAACATCTACACATCAATATTCCATCTGTAACTTACTTATTAACTTCAATCCAAAGCTCATATCAATGTAATGAAATGTCTTAATTTGTGCAAACATTGAAAGTTATAAAATTGAAGCTGTGTCAACATTTATAAAATTCATTAATGTGTCACTGCTAGTAAAAAGTAAACTCTTGGCATAATTGGGAAAATGAATGAAAAAAAGCCAAGAACTAATTATTATTTTAAATTAATAATTATATTTAGGAAGAATAGCATTTATAGTTGATACAGAAATGCATATAGAAGAACATCAATTTGACACTATCTCGCACTAAAAACACAGAAAATTCAAGAGGACAAGTTACTTAGAAGAGTATACCAGTAATGTGTGTGTCATGTGTGTGAGTATTACTTAATTTTCCATGAGCATATTGATGTATCATTGTATGTGTTTGTTGGTATGTGATTTTGATGACTGAACATACAGTATAAACCTATATGACATCTTAAAATCTAAATATTTAATGTGCTGAAAGATAGCAGATACATTATAGAGATATTGTAAATGATAATGTTGTAATGTCTAAGGCAGATAAAGGAAATACCTAAACAAAATCACTATATTTATTTGTAAAAAGTCAGGAAGAATAAAATGTCATTATGCTATTAATTAAATACTGGTACAAATTTACTAAAGACATAACACTCTCATGCTCACCAGTGGTAAAGAAAATGCTAATTATAATGTCACATTCACCTATCATATAAGATAAATAAAACACATGATAAACAACACTTCAATCTCTCATACTTATTCTTAGAATCTTGACTGATACTGCTGATATAAGTACATATACTTTTCCTTGTCCAGATATCTATTTGACAATATATCTTTAAAGTGATAATCACGATTATGATAATATCCACCCCAAAAATCTATTCCATATGTTTTTGTGATTTTTACATTTGTTGGTATTTATTTTTACAGTTTTCAATTTAGAATAATTTCAAATTTACAAAAAATAGAATGTTCACATATAAACTTTTTTTAATTTTACATAATTTTACATAATTTTACATTCTTATGTATCAATAATATATTTGCCATAATCAAAAATTAACATTGGTAGTGATTATTTAATATATTGCCAACATTATTAAAATTTTAGACATTTTACACTGACATTCTTTATTGGTTCCAAATTCCAATCCAGGACACCACACTGAATCTAGATATCATGACACCCATGGTCCATTCTGGTAAGGGATAATTGTATACTCTGTTTAAATCAGTGGAATGTTACATAGATTGAAATGCAGCAATATGTTGATAGTGCTATTCAAGACATCTATATATGTATCTAATTTCGATCGATGTTTCTACCATCACAGAGACTGAAGTGCTGAAGTCTCCAATTATGTGGACTTGTTTATTGCTCTTTTAGATTCTGTCAGTTAGGATTTTTATGTCTTTTGCAGAAGTTACCGCTTAATCATTATGTAATATACTTCTTTATTGATAATGATCTTACTTTTCTTGAAGTCTACTTTTTCTGAAGTCCATAATGTTTATATATATATGTCATTTTTTTATCTTTTTATGTATTTATATTGAAGTGACTCTCCTGTGAACAGTACATAGTTGGATTTTACATTTTTATCCAAATTGACCATTGTAGATTTCAACCAATATTTATGTCATTCCCTTTTTTTCCCAGGGAAATGTGTGAATGCAGTCCCCCACTACCACAAATTATGCAGTCGAATTTCCTGCATTTGGGGAAATAGCAGGGGTCAGCACACCCAGAGTGCAATGGATGAGCCTCACCCTGGGAAAACCACCTTCATGATCATGGTATCTCCCCTGCCAGGTAAGTATAAAATCATTACCTTCTGAAGCTATTATTTTATAGTTTGGTTAAAATAAAATATATTTAAAGATATTTTCTATTTATTCTAGGTGGGGTATGAGGGAGGAATTGTGAGAGACAAGAAGAAACTTGAGCGGTGTTAGAAGTCACTATCTTGCCTTTGACTTCTGGTTGTACATAGTTAAATACCTATTGAATTGCACATTTTAAATATGTGCAATATATCATGTGAAATTATATCTAAATTAATCTGTTAAATATAACAATGGATATATTGGTATTGAAGGAGAGATAGGGAGACAGATGATGCATGAAATGTCAGAGACTCTTCAAAATGCATTTGTGTTAACCCTAGTTCTCACTACAATCCTTAGGATTTCCTGGAGTACTGTCCCTCAAATATCTCTCTTTTAGTGGTTTCTACCCTGTATGTTCTTTCTTATTCAATTCAATTCAGTAATATTGTTGACTAGCCAGGTTTCAATACACTGAATTCAAGATCTGTTCATGATAGGATGAGAAGGAAAGGATTTTTAGAGGCAATTGTTTCTAAATCACTCACCCTAAGTGGGAGGACACTGAGACTGAGGGTGGTTGACCTGCCCACTTCCCAGAGGTGTGATGTATAAAGGGGAGGAGCAGTTCAGGTATTCCTAATGCAGTCACATTGATCAGAGGTGGGAACACACACTGGTCATTTTTCACTCCCACAGGGAATAATACAATTAATAACTGTCAATGAAAAAATATTAAATTTATACTGTACATGTCTTAACTTATATATACATGTCTATAGTACATAATTAACATTAGGTGCATTTTTCTTGTATACTATCCTATTATAAACATCTCACATTAGTGTCATACATTTGTTATAATTCCTGAAAGAACATTCTTATACTTTTACTATTAACCCAGTCCACTGTCTACCAACAAGTTTCCCTGTTATATTGTTCCATATTTTATCTTCTAACTTTCATTCTAGTAGCATATACCACCCTAAACTTCCACTTTCAACCACATTCACATACATAATTCAGCACCACTATAGGTGGAACAGGCTTTGATTGATTTTATGCTTTTCTTTTATTAATATTAATTATTTGATTATTTAATAATTATATCATCAAATAATAATAATATTAAGTAATAAATATTTAATATATTATTGATTAATAATTCCGGTATAATATATACATCTACTACCTGCTTTTGTTACACCTACACAAAAAATTTTTGGTGTATTATCATTATTATTTATTACTATCACTTCTTATAATTTAAAAAAAAATTTTATTATACCCATCTAGTCAATGTGAAGTGGTAAACTGCTGTGAATATTATTTACATTTCTCTCATGACTATAAATTGTCAGTCTTTATTCATGAACTTTTTAGGCATTCATAAATATTGTTTGGTGAAAGTGCATTCAATAATTTTACACCATTTTAAAACTTGGTTTTACACTTACTTTTTAGTTATGGGAAAGTGTACTTTATTTTTTTTTACTTTATTTTATTTTGAATAGAAGTTCTTTATCAAAAATATGATTCACCAATTCTTTTTCCTGATTTTCAACATGGATTTACATTTAATTAAAGTTGTTTATTTTTCACAGTAATTATTTTTAATTTTGTTGAAATCCTTCTGTTTTGAAGACTTATGAAACAAAAAGAGTCCTCTCATCCATGTTCCAAATTGCAGTGGCAGGACAGTGGCACCATCACCCAAGAGACAGCATCATCCAAGAATGGGGACCAGGAGGCCTGCACAGACACTGACCCACAGGGTTTCTGACCTCTGGACAAGCTCACTCTTCTGGGCCCCCAGTACCTGGATTAGCACCTGCTTCCACTCCTGGGAGGATCGCCCTGCACAGAGCTCCCTCTGAGAACAGCAACCTGCTGGGTTGAATATACAGGGTCTCCAGTCATGCATTCAGATTGGGGCAGTGTTGGCTGCACTGACTGTGCCTGCATCAGCCATGTACTTGACCCTGAGAGGCAGGTCTGATGCCTTTCATGGGGCATCTGCAGGGCTCCCAGGCAATGCTGTGAAAGGCAAACCAAACATGCATGCACTACCTGTCTCAGATTCCTCATGATTGCTGTTTTCTGTTTGCCAGAGGAAGGCACATTCACAAACCTATGGTCACCATGGGAGGCAGTACCCATGTGCTGGACACAAGGAAGAGGGACAAATTTGGGTTCTTTGCTCAAAAATCAGACATAGTATGTGTATGTGTATGTATGTGTACAGGTATGAGTGTGTATGTGTGGATGTGTGTGGGTTTGCTAAGTGTGTTTGGGTATAGTAGAAATATATGTGGGCTTTGAGACCCATGGTTCTGTTCATGCAGTTTTTCTCTGATGTGAGCTTCAACTTGAGGAGCCCAGAAAAGATGAGAGACTCCCTGAAAGTCCCTGAGAGTCTCTGGATTCACTATGCCTGTGGCTGTGTCTGAACCTCTGGCAGGCTTCTTGGAATGGGGCCCTTGGGGTTCCATAGAATCCTGTGTTTGATCTCCCTGAAGAGTACACTGTGTTGCTAAGAACAATTCACTATGTCAAGAGATGGTATCACCTGGGTGTGGTATCTCTAAAGAGCAGTCTGAAGCCAAAGGCACAGCCATGTAACACTGGGCAGAGACATTGCAAGGGAAATCCCCTGTGAGCACAACAGGAACCTCCCTGCAGGGCAGAAGCAGGGCTGCAGGGGTGCTCAGGTCCCATGGAGCACAGGGCCCAGTCCAGGAGCATGTGCAGGTTTTTCCAAGCAGGTGCTTCCTCTCAGGGTCTGGAAACAATCTAAAACAATCTGAAAACAATCTAAAACAATCTGAAAACAATCTAAAATAACAACTTGAACTTTACTAATGTGTCTGATCATATTCCACTTCTTTGGGAGACTTTGCCTGTTTCAATAAGGCAAATGGAAACACATTTAAAAGGGGTGTTTCTAGGTTTTATAGATGCCTTAATAGTGAGGAGTTGGAGGAAAAGGATGGTTTATTAATTCAATGCATCCATAATTTTGTGAAGCACACTTTCACCTGATAATTGTTATGTTTCTCTTTACAGTCCATGCTTCATTTAGAACAATGTCTTTAATAATGACATTCCATTATCCTCAGACATATGGACAATATTTCCATAAATTCACACCCTATTCTTAGTTCATTTTCTCTGCCTTTCAAAATGAAAATAAAAATCAGCTATCAAAAGAAATTTCCTTTGTGGATCAGGTGCTTCTCAGTGGTTGTGCATGTGCTTCACATATATGAGGTCCTGGTTTCAATCCCCGGTACCTCCTAAAAGAAGAAAAGAAAAAGAGGCTTCCTTGCTCTCCTCAACATGAACTCCACCAACATCTTATCCTGCTCACTCTGGTCATGGTACTCACTTCCTACAGTGTTTTCATTGTTGGTAACCTCCAAAACCATCTCACTTGAATATTTGCCTCTTTTCACTTTCTATTGCAAATGAGTCATTTCAGTTGGTTCTTTACAAGAGCATTTAAAAATCCAGTGTTCATGTCCAGGCTCAGCAGAGTTTAATAATCTCTGTAAGTGCCAGAAGCTGTTTTTCCTTTATTTTTTTCCTCTCCTGAATGTTCCTAGCAAATCCTTCTTACCCATGAAATTATATACACAACTACTGGATTTTCTTCTGTGAGAAGGAATTTATACCAGTCTCCCTCCAAAGCCATCAGACCCCAAAGTCAAGGACACACACTTCTGCACCTGTGCCAACCTGGTGAGGAATGGGAGCACCTGGTTCTGGATATTAGATGCTGTCTCTTCCCCCTCCCCTTTCCCATAGCAGCTCAGCCCACATTCCAGTTGTTAATTGGAAGTTCATGATTTGTCCTGTTAATCTGGCTCATCCTACTTCTGCTGACTTTCCTATTAACTATTTTCAGGGATGGTGATTAGTTGTTATGTAATTTACATGACTAATAGTGACTAGGATGTGGCAGTATGCTGCATTCAAGGCTATGACCATAAAATGATAAAGTATAAAGAATTGTCACCAATAACAGGATCCAAATTGGTCAATGTACAGTTTGGGTCACTGATGCTGAAGGGGCTGACCTGCCCCAGTGACAGAGGTGTGACATGTCATTGACAGGACCAGAGCAGCTGTCCCTTGTGGAATTGTGTTGGTCAGAGCTGAAGGCTCACATTTGTTTCCATGTTCTGGATCCCAGGGCAGTGATAACACTAATGACAATGATGATGATAGCAAACAGCTCAGGGTACCTACTCTAAAATTCACAAATGAAAGCTCTGCTGTAAACCGCAATTTGTGCCTTGTCAGACTGAATCACTAAGGGGTGAGCACACATCCTCAGGGTCACAGGGCAGATAGGGATGGAGCTGCCACTGTAGACTTCTAGCATCTCAGTCATTATCACAGGATTCCATGACACAGGTCTCAGGAGGGCAGCTCCCACATGAGTTTCAAGGGACTTGATTCCTTGGCAGGGAGTTGCTCTCTAGCCATTGTAAGCTTGTCTTTTCTGCAAACTATTCACATTGGGGATATATGGACAAGGATATACATGCTATTTATTTTCCCTGATGTAGTGGATATCATCTTCATAAAACCCAAAATTCACTGGCATTAACAAAATTCACTGGCATTAACACAGGGATTGAGTTTCTAGGGATGCTGTAACAAACAATCACATAATGGATGGATTAATACAGTACAAATACACTGACTTGCAGCTCAGGAGGCTATAAATCTACAGACTTTAGGGGAGAATCCTTCCTGTCTTCCTCTTAGTCACTGGTGTTTTGCCCAAAACACTAATTCTTCTATTCCTAACCCAGTCATCACATGTTGTCCTCTCTGAGACTGTCTGTCTGTATCAAAATCTTTCCTACTTACAAAGACACCAATCACATTAGACTAAGGTCTAATATAATCCAGTTTGGTCTCATCTTAACTAAGAGCATCTTCAAATAATCTATTTCCAAATAAGGTCAGATTCACATGATTAGCATTAGAACTTGAACATGTGTTTAGTGAGACAGAATTCAATGCATAGCACTGATCCAATGTATTGGTGTGTTGATGAACCTCCATTGACTGTCTCTATATGTGAATCAGAGGAATTTTTATGTTCCTTAAAGTTTTACCTAAGGAGAGAGTCCTGAGGTGCAGGGTGTCCCTGCAGACTCAGCTAAGTACAAGGAATAAACAGGTTTAAGAACATGCTAGGAGTGATAAAAAGAAACTGCATGAGAGATTGACTTGAGCAATTTCAACCCTACAATAATTATTGAATATACATTTTATAAAAGACTATTACTAGGGAAAAATGTTCACACATTAAGTGAGTCAAATAAATTCATTCTGAAGTATGACTCATATATGATTGGACACAGTTTATCTGAATTCACTGTGTTTGATACATTTAGCTGCTGCTTCAAAACTTTAGGACATCCAATAAAAGTCAAGTAACAGAAGAGAGACCTGATTAGTTATTGAACAGATTGGAGTTCATGTGTTTGTGTTGGATATTTGGTAACTATGTATATCCATTAAAGTAGAGACACATTCACTGTATATTCAAGGAAAACCATGTTCCTTGGCTGCATCTGCCTCCCTTACCAGCTCCTTCCAGAAGTTTCCATGGCCTGTAAAAAGAAAGCAATGTACTTAGTGCAGTGTAACCCCAATAAGTGGATTGTATTCTCCTAGAGATCCACCAACATCTTCCTACCAGAGAAACCCCAGATACAGGGATCTCTCCCTGGCCCCTTTGACTGTTACATACAAAAGTACCTCCCCCATGCAAATTGCCACTTGGGCCAATGGATGAAAACACAGCACACATAGACAAATTTAGCATCCCCCTGAAACAGGAAAATATTGTCTGCAATCCATGGACCACATACAAAGAAGCATAAAGCCCTTGTGATTCTTCCTTTTTCTTCTTGTGCATCCCAGATGTCAGTGTCTAAGGATTCAGACATGATGGTAATGGGAGGATGCATCTGAGCCCAGGACTAACTGTGGTTCTCCTTGTCCTCAGGTGTCCTGTCCCAGGTGCAGTTGCAGGAGTCAGGCCCAGGACTGGTGAAGCCCTCCCAGATCCTGTCCCTCACCTGCTCTGTCTCTGGATTCTCCATCACAACCAGTGATGTGGTTACTGCTAGCAATGGATCCATAAGCCCCCAAGGAAGAGGCTGTATTGGTTGTCAACAATATACTATAATGAGATTACAGCCTACATTCCAATCCACAAGAGCCAACTCTCCATCTCAAGTGACACATCCAAGAACCAGTTCTCTGTGCAACTGAGCTCTGTAACTGCTGAGGACACAGCTTTGTATTACTGTGCAAGGCCCACAGTGAGGGAAAATCAGTGTGAGCCCAGACACAAACCTCTCCCTGTGGAAGGGGGCTGAGTGCAAGGGGCACTCATGGCCACCCCACTGTAGGGATCAATCCTAGGTAGAGTTTCAAGGAAAATTTTGGGAAACCAGGGGTTCCTGTAACAATATAGGGTTTCCCCTTCTTTCTTAAAAACATTGAATCCCTAGGGATTCACCAATACATCTATTCTAAGTAATGCCATTATGTTTCCAAATTTCAAACACAGAATATATACATGCAATGCTATTAGATATTATATGATATTTTACTCACACATATAAAGTAATTTTCTTCATTTTGTTTTTCTAGATTAGACTGGAAATATGAACAAATTTTCATTCAATTAACACTCTGACACTGTGCAGTTAATTCTCAGCATCTAATTCTCTGTCCTGGATGTGCCTGGGCAAAATATAATAATAATAATAATAATAATAATGAATTTGCATGATTGTTTAGTCAACATTGGGACAGATTACTTTATGATAGAATGCTTTTATTTAAATTGAAATTTTAAGACCCCACTTTCTTTTCCCAGACTGTGAGTATATATGTATATATCCTTCCTCTCCCAGGCTCTTCAGGTTTTTTACTTGTCCAGATAAGCTCCACACACCAAGTAGGGCCCCTATGACCAGAAGAAAAAGGAACATAAAGAGGAGACAGCCTGACATGGCCCTAGGTGCATCATCCACGTGCCTCATCTTGCTTACTCCATAATGGGCAGGACTTATTAAGGCTGTACATAATCCAAATCCATAGCAGTCTGACCCTGACTTGTCAGCTCACCTGATGGACCTAGGAAAACAACCCATGTCTCATAGGTGACAAATACCTCATGGAGTCACAGCCTCATTTGTTTTCAAGAATCCTGGAAGGTCTTCCTGAGCTAACACCTCTGTGAAGGGTGCTGAACTGTCCTGAGAGAAATGATAAAAAAGAAATGTGGGACATGGTATGTCTGAGCCTTGCATCTTTATTGATAGGCTGGCCTTGCCTCCAGGAGCTCAGGCACTTGTTAACTCTAGGAAAGTCCCTAAAATGTCTCTTCCTTAAGTTTGTCTTCATCCAATGATATGGCAGAGATTCCCTTGAGTGCCTGGAGCTAATGAACCAAACCAACATAAACAAACAAACAACAAAACACCTTTCCAGTCTTTGCAAATTGTTTCTGCAATTCATGGTGCTCCACTTCAGTGTTTAGTCCTCCTATCAAGAATTTCAGCCTGAGGACAACTTAAACTGAAGTCCTCTCTGTCTTCTTCTCTTCTTTGCCTGCATCTTGCCCTGAGTTTGTGCTCACTAGTGGCCCTAGGCATCCCTCCATTTACTGGAATCCAAATGCCCCCTCTATTCCTTAGGAAATTGACTTTCTCCCCCTCCTGGCTACTCTACTATATATCTTAAAGCAGATAATCCTTTTCCCCAGGACCTCTTGATTTAATTATTTCTTACACTGCTTTAGCTGTCTGAAAACTGCTTCTGCTTAAAGGGCAAGTTCTGTGAGGGTGATCCCAAGAAGAATTTCCTGGTTCAGCCTTTCAGGATGCCACCTGATAGACTGGCACTGATACATATTCACCCCATTATGTTCACAGGACATACTCTACTTCCAGAATAGTGCCACTGATCCACTATTGGGAACAGACTGGTTCCACAAAATGCCAGGGATAGTACAAAGCCAGGGCAAGAAAGGGTACCAGGAGTTTCTCCTACCATTTTTAAAGATGCATTTTCTTGGTTCAGCACTTTTCCAGTTACTACATTCATATAATTGCTCTCTGGAGTATTGAGGAAAATAGGTCTGCCAGTTTTAGGTAGTTGTTCAAAATTCTATGAAAATACAGCAACCTTGAGACTTAGTCAAACAGATGGCTTGATTTTTTCTCTCTTAAAAATACATTTCCTAAAGAAAAAGAGGTTATTTTTCATAAAGTTCAACTTATGTTTTGTTGTTGAATCTAAGAGCTCATCCTCAAATCCAAGTAAAATTAGATTGTTTTCAATGCTATCTTCTTGAACTTTTTTAGTTTTGTGATTCTCGTATAGGTATATGATCCATTTGGAGTTGATTTTTGTGAAATATATAAGGTCTGTGTCTAGATTATTTATTTGGATTTGGATGTTTACTTTAAAAATATTCCAGTATCATTTGTTGTATATGCTACTTTTTCTCCATTGATTTCCTTTGTGCCCTGATAAACATAAGTTGAGTATATTCATGTGGGCCCATTAATTGGCTCCTTATTCTCTTTCATTGACCTATAAATCTAAACCTACTTAAACACCACAGAGTCCTCATTAATATGGCTTTATACTAAATATTGAAATCCTGCCCTACAAATTGGCTTTTGTATTTCAGAATTGTGCTAACTATAATAGGTATCTTGGATTTCCATATGAAATTTAAAACCAATTTGTCTGGCCTTCTAAATTGCTGTTCAGATTTGATCAAGATTGTATTGCATCTAAAAATAAAGTTACAGAGACCTGATATTTTAATAATATTGAGTATTCCAACCCATGGACATGGTTTCTTGCATGAGACTGTTGTAGCTTTTGCTTACAACTCCTGTATATATTTGTTAGATTGATGCCTATGTATTTTAATTTTTGTTTCTGCCTTAGTTTACTACAGCTGCAGTAACAGTTGCCACAATCTGGTGGCTTAAAAGACAGAAATGAGTTGCCTTATGGTTCTGGAAGTGAGACGTCTGAAATCAATGTCCTGGCAAGGTGATGATTCTTTCAAAGGCTTTAGGTAAGAATCTGTTCCTGGTTTTGGTGGTGGCTTGCCAGCAGTCTAGGGCATTCTGACCTTAGTTGTTACATGGTACCCTCAGATTTATACTATACTGCCTCTTCTTATGAGAACTCCAGTCATATTGAATTAACTGCCAAGCTTACACCTTTACAAAATCATTATATTTTGCCTAAATCCACCAGTAATGACTCCATTTCTATAATAAGACCACATTCAATTGGACTAGGAATGTTTTCTTACATGTATTTTGGGGGTTACAAAATGCAAACCATTATTGGTGCCATTATAAATATTATATTTTCTAATTTCAATTGTTTGCAGCTAAAATATAGAAAAACTAATGGCATTTGTATAGTAATCTTTTATCCTGTGACATTGCTATACCTGCTTTTCAGTTTAGTAGTATACTGAGATTTATGACAATATATTGTTATTTTCTATATAGATAATTGTGTTATCTATCAATAAAGATAGTTTTATTTCTTCTCCCCAATATATATACAGTTTGTTTTAGCTTGCCAAATGACACTGATGCAAAGTATCAGATGTCTGTTGGCATTTGTAAAAGGATTTATTTGGGGTAATGGCTTACAGTTCCAAGACCATGAAAAGTCCACATTGAGGCACCATTAGAAATATTTTGTCACCAAACTCAACTATGATTGATCCTGGCATGTTGCCATGTCATGAAACAAGAGGCCAGTGATCTCTGCCCAGGTTTCAGCCTTCCACTCTGGGCTAGCTCTTTCCTCTTGAGCTCTCTGGGCCCAGCCTCTTGAGACTGTGCTTAAGTGATCCTGTAGTCCTTGCTCTCCTGACACAGAACCAGCAGGACTGACTGCAAGGGTCCCTCAGGAATACTGAGCTCAGGGTCCATGGCCAGGATAGGCACAGAGAGAAGTCAGGAACATTTAGCCCCGGGACCAGTTCAAGGAACAGTTGAGGGGAAGCTAGAGAGGACCAATTCAAGGTGCAGATACAGGGCAACTGCAATGGGAGCTCAGGATCATTGAACCCAGGGATGTGGACCAGGGTCAGGTGGAAGGAAAAGTCTAGACCACTGAGACCAGGGGCCAGGACCAAAGACAGGTACATGAGAACTCAGCACAACTGAGTCCAAAGTACAGGACCTGGGGCAGGTGCAGGAAGATCTCAGAACCATGGAGCCCAGCCTCCAGAGAGAGGCAGGTGAAGGGGGCACTCAGCAACATGGAGTCCAGGGACCACAATTGGTTTAGTGCAGGGGGAGATTAGGAACACTGAGGCCAAGGCAAGGTGCAGGAGAACCTCAGGGCCATGGAGTGAAGGGGTCAAGAACAGGGGTAGGTGGAAGTGATAAGCACTCATCCCAGGGATCAGGATGAAGGGCAGGTGCAGGGGGGCTCAGGACCACTAAGTCCAGGGCCAGAACCAGGGACAAGTGCTGGGGATAACAGGAGCATGTAGCCTAGGGGACTGGACCAAGAGCATGTGCAGGAGGAGTATAAGGAGCTACTTTCTGCATCTGGGTTTCCTTCTTATGACTTCTCTTTTCATCTGAGAAGGATCTCATAAACCTTATCTTGACTCTGCTACATGGAATATGACAGAGGTCCAGTGAAATTTCATTAATGCTTTTAAATTTGGGTATTTTCATTGATAAATAAATGCTATAATGTTTTGTGAAACAAACAATATACACAGAAGTTCTTCCACATAAGTTGAGGTAACCAAATGCTAATCTCACAATCAATGTAACAAACAGGGAGATGTGGAAATATGTCACCAATGAAAATGCACTTTGATTTTCAGCACAGTCTCTTCACAATTACAAAATTCACTCCACATGTGGATTTCATTTTCCTGCTGGCACCTGCCCTCACAGCACTTCCATGCATGAATTTCTTGAATTCCTCATGTACCAGATCCTAACCTTGGACCCTGCCTTATGATGTTCTTCTGAATTCCCAAATCCTGCTATAAACATTGGTAACTTTAGTGTCCAGGCCAATTCCTTTTCACCTCATGCTGCTGCCTCGTCATCTTGGAACCAGGCTGGAGATGAAGTTCTTACCAAACTTATTATTTAAACTTTAACTAATATTATAGAAGAGCCAGATTGCAATATGCTTCTTTCATATTGCATAATAAGTTAATCATATGATAGCCTAGAAATACATATTCATGGATGATTGGATCAAAGTCAGTCAATGTTCAGGTGAGGAGCCTGATGGTGAGTGGGGTTGACCTGTCCCAGTAGCAAAGGTGAGACTTGTCAGGGGCAAGAGATTGCAAACGGTGCATGGGGTAGTCATGGTGGTCAGAGGGGAGGGCACACACTGGCCCTTTCTGGCTCCCAGAGTGAATTATACCACTAATATGAGTAATGAAAATAAATAACAACTCACTAAACTTTCACACATGAAATTACAACTGAGGAATGACTTCAACAAATTGGAGAAAGTGGCACCAAGAATCCTTTCCTCCACTATTAATTCAAAAATCAAATAGAATCCATTATAATCAACTTGTCAAGGAATATATACATATCATATCTTATATGCATATTATATATTTCATATATGTGAAATAGATATGTATGTAAACAGACATATGCAAATACAAACATATATATACATATATATATATATATATAATCCCTTGGAGTAGGGGCCCAATGAACATAGTTTTACAGCCACTCTTGATCCTTGGCTACATCTGACTCCCCATTTAACATTTTATCTGCCTGGAAGCAGAGGGAACTGGGCTGTGTGAGGTCCACCCCAGGGAGAGGACTGTGAGGGCTCAGCCAGCATCCTCCTCCCATCATGCCCCTCAGAAAAGGATCTCCCTCACCCTCTTTCATTTTACATACAAAGTTGCCTCTTAAATGCAAATCACCATGTGGGTGAACAGATGAAACCAGAGCAAATGTTATTTAAGTTCAGGTTCCTCCTCACTTTCGATAATATTTCCTGAGCATCATGAACCTCATCCACAAGAACATGAAACCCCTGTGGTTCTTCCTCTTTCTGGTGGCAGCTCCCAGATGTGAGTGTCTCAGGATTCAGACATGAAAGTAATGGGGATGCTGCCTCTGAGCATAGGAATAACTGTGGTTCTCCTTGTCCTCAGGTGCCCTGTCCCAGATGTGGCAGAAGGAGTTGGGACCTGACTTGATGAAGCCCTCCCAGACACTGTCCCTCACCTGCAAAGCCTCTGGATTCTCTTTAACTGACTATTATATATGGATTGGATCCACCAGGCTCCAGGAAAGGGGCTTGAATGAGTAGGCAGGAGAGATAGTGGTGGAAGCACAAACTATAGCCCATCTCTTCAGTCTTGACTCAGCATCACCAGGAACACCTCCAAGAATGAAGTTTATTTAAAACTGAGCAGCCCAAGAACAATGGACATTGCCACATATTATTGTGCAAGAGACACAGTGAGAGGAATTCACTGTAAGCCCAGCCAAAAACTTCCTCTCCAGGGCACAGGAGGTGGTTGCAAAGCAGGGGAACCTTATGACCACCAGGGGGCATGAGTGGTCCAATCCCAGAAGCTGGTTCAGGGTAAAGCTGGGGAGGAGTTTCTTATCCTTACTTTAGGTTCCTTCTTCTTGATTCTCAACATGTAACACCCAGAGAACAGCCATTGCATCTTTTCTAAGCAGTGTCATTATGTACCCATGATTCAAACACAGAACAGTTTCTTTTAATGTTAAGAAATGTATGTTTGAATACATTCATACATATATATCATATAAAGTTTTATGTAAATTGTGGGAATTACTACTATCTTGTTAATAAACTAGAAAATATGAACAAAATTTGCATTTACCATCTCTGTGAAGTTACTTCTCTCACCTTAACTTAAATTTCTGAGGCTGCCCAGGCAAATTAACCCCCAGAAGACTGGTTTTGTCCTCAAGTGGAAGGAGAAGGAATTGGAAAGCCTGATCCTTTCTAGGAGAAACATGCAAGTGACTTACTTTGTTCTTTCAGTCTCATGTATCAAAGACCAGTTCCCTGCACTTATATTAAGTCCCTTATAAATTGTGATTCTATTATAGAAAATGCCATCATTGTATCATATACACAGCTTTTTAATATATAATTGATATATAAGATTTAAAAAACAGGTTAACAATGCATCATCTTAAAAATCTAAATAGCATTCCTTGAACATTCATATTTACTTAAACCCTTTCTTTTAATTTTTCATGCCTCTACCAATCAATCATTTATCATATATTCTATTTCCCTAACATCATCAAATGTTTTCTATAAATGTAATATTAAGCTCCCTATAATAGTTTTCTATGAAGCAGGTCAGGTCATCAGAAAGAACTTGTGACCCTCTAATCTTGCCCACACATCCAGAGGATTCCAAAGGCAGAGATGGCCTCAGGGTCCTGACAGAGAGGACTGACCTACTTGGATGTGTGCTTGACATCATGATCCAGTACATTCAGGGAAGCAGAGCATGCCTCCAAGTGCCTCCTCCCTGCTCTACATCTCCATGTGGGAAACAGCTTTCTCATCAGTGTGATTTGTGTTAAAGAAATAGAGCCCCTGTTCCCAGTTGTGCAAGCAAATGTATGCCTATAGGATTCAATACAAGGTCAGGGAAACACTTTCAGAAAATGTCAATCTCCGGAAGTTTACCTGCCTACTTGTCTATCATACTCTCTGAATAGAAGATTCCAGGGGAGAGACAGGATGGACATTGATGGGAATATCATCCAAGTGTCCCTGTCCCTCCTTATGAGATAAGGCCTGGCCTGTCATATATTTCTGTCCCTCCCTGGTGTACAGTGTGCATTTTTCCAGATACTGCAGACTAAGCTGCATTGCCTTTAGCTGTTTATTTCAGAGAACTTCATCTGTGGGTTAAGGCTTTTATTCCTTAGTTAATGTGGAGGTGGTTCTGGACATATGTTCCATGATGAACTCTGTCTCCTTCCCCTTTCTATTGGATCTCACCGGTGCCCATAGGATATTTGTTCCATTTGCTTTGCACATGCAGAATAATGCTTTGTTTTGTAGTGGAACTAAGGAGGTGATTGTGGGTGCATTTCCACAACAGTTGCTGCCACTCTCCCAAAACACCACTGGGGAACAATTTATTATTTTTTTTGTTTTTTTTTTATGTGTAGCTTTTTGGTGTACTCTCCCTAATTTTGGAGAAAAAGCCTGCAAGACAGTATGGATATGGCCTCTGTGAGATTCACTCAAACAAATTTATCCCACTCTAAGTTTAGAAATTTATTAACAATTACTAGTTTATCCTTCTTACTAACTTATATGTGATCTATCTATATTGGACCCAAATAGGTTTTAGTTTGGGTCTTATTTCTCTTTATTAGCACCATTGTCTCTAGATTTTAAGATTTTTCTTAGCTCTGTGCCATCAATTTTTTTATATGTTCAGTACATTTTGATAATTAACAGTTTTCCAGCAGAAGACTGGTTTTGTTTGCTTTTCACATGCAGGTTAATTTTTTGTTTTTTGATCTAGGGAGGCTGCTGAGGGTGTAATTCTACAATAGATGCTTTCCCTCTCCTCCAAGCACAACTTGGGGAGAGAAGTTTGGTTTGCTTTGCATGTTTGGTGCTGGTTTTTTGGGGGTCTCTTTCCTACTTCTGCAGGAAAAGAATGCAATACAGTAGTGATCTGTCCCCTGGGAGACTCACTCTAGCAAATTTGCAAATAGTTAAATCTGACTTTATTAAAATCAATAACTACTGGTGAACAACCAGCAAGATGGTGACAGAGTAAAAAGCCCCTAGAATCAGTTCCTGCTTTGGGGCAGTTGGTGACCACCCAGTGTTATCTAGAGCACATGTTTGGGGGCTCCAGGAGACCAGAAAAGAATGGAAGGAGGAGACTGCTCAACTGCAGAGAAGATTCATAAGTAGAGCACTCCATGCCATGGACACAAGTGCCCATCCTCCACTGGAGGCACAAGCAGCCTTGGGAGCTGTTCTGTGGCTGGAATTGAAAGCTTCACTTCCAAAATGGGGAAGGAAGAGATGGTTGGGCACCAACTTCATCTACTGATTAGTAAATTCAGTGGACTAAAGAATAATCCTAAGAACAGCTAAAGTTTGAACCTGACCAATTCAGAAAGAGACCAGTGGCTGCAATCTTTAACTCCACGCCTGACATGAGGAAAAGTGGGGCTGACTGAAAATCACAGTGCTGACAGGACTGCCTTTTTTTCCATTTAGATCAGATTGCCACTCTAGCTTAAGCCCCAGGCCTACCTTAGGCAGGGAGGAAACTGGGGGGAGCTGCACCAGACTCTCTGGGAAATTACAGGCCATGACCATGGAGGCCAGTGATCATCCTACTTTGGCAGGTTAAACCAATCCAGGAGCTATTCTGTGGCAGGAATTGGAAGCTCCATTTTCTAACAACAGGGGAGGGAGAGATGGTTAGTCACTGATTTCAGTTACTGATTAGTAAATTTGGCTGACTAAAATATAACTCTAAGAACAGCTAAAGTTTGAACCTGTCTAAGTCAGAAGCAGGCTGGCAGATGCCAATTTGACTCCACATTGCTGCCCACACCTGCAGCTCCATTCCTGCACCAGGCAGGAGAGAAAGGGGTGTGAACCTTCATCAGTCTCTCTGGGCAACTACAGTCTAGGCCTGCATGAGTTGGATTATTCCACACATTTGTGGCTCTGTCTCTACTTCTGGCAAAGGAGAAAATTGGGAGATGCTTTATTGGTCCTTGGGGTAATGAGGGCAGCTTGAGCCTCCATAGCTTATACCACCAACTACATCCTTGTCTCCTACTAAACACCAAACAAGGGAGAAAGGGCAGGAAGCCCTAAACTAAAGAGAAAAATTGCACCCAGAATAAATACTCTAGTAAGCCAGATGCCAAGACACCAATAAAAAATTACAAACAACACCAAGAAACAGGAAGATATGGCCCAGTTAAAGGAACAAGATAAGCCTCCAGATGACATAAAGGAGTTGAGACAACTAATCATAGATGTTCAAATTTCCTTAATAAATTCAATGAGATGGCTAAAAAAAATTAAGGATATTAAGAAGACATTGGGTGAGCACAAAGAAAAATTTGAGAGCATACATAGAAAAATAGCAGATCTGATAAGAATGAAAGGTATAATAAATGAAATTTAAAATAATTAGAATCATATAATAGCAAATTTGAGAAGGCAGAAGAAAGGATTCATGAGCTTTATGAAATGGCCTCTGAAAGTGAACATATAAAAGGACAGATGAAGAAAAGATTGGAAAAAATTGAACAAGGTCTCAAGGAAATAAAGGAAAGAAAGAGATTTGCAAGCAAACGTGTCAAGGGTTTCCCAGAAGGAGAAGAGAAGAAAAAAGGGGCAGAAGGAATATTTGAAGAAATAATGGTAGAAAATTTCCCAACCCTATTGAAGGACATAGATATCCATGTCCAAGAAGCACGATGTACTTCCATCTGAAAAATTGAAATAGAACAACTCCAAGACATATAATCAGAATGCCAAAGAAAAAGAGAGAATTCTGAGAGCAGCAAGAAAAGCAATGTATAACATATAAGAGATACCCAATAAGATTAAGTGCTGATTTCTCATCAGAAACCATGGAGGCAAGAAAACAGTGGTATGATATATTTAAGATACTGCAAGAGAAAAACTTCCAGCCAAGAATCTTATATCTGGCAAGATTGTCTTTCAAAAATGAAGGCGAGTTTAGAATATTCACAGAAAAACAGAAACTGAGGAAGTTTGTAAACAAGAGACCTACTTTGCAGAAAATGCTAAAGGGTGTGCTACAGCCTGAAAAGAAAAGACAGGAGAAGAGACTTGAAAGAGAGACTAGAGATGAAGATTATATCAATAAAAGTAACTAAAAGTGTCAAAAGAGTCGTGAAAATAAAATATGACAGATAAAACCCAAATATTCAGAAATAAATTTAACCAACGATGTAAAGCACTTGTATTCAGAAAACTACAACTCTGTTTAAAGAAATTTTAAAAAGACCTAAATAATCAGAAGAACATTCCATGCTCATGGATTGAAAGACTAAATATCATTAAGATGTCAATTCTATTCAAGTTGATATGCGGATTCAATGCATTCCCAATGAGAATTCCACCAGCATTTTTTAAATAAATGGAAAACATGGTTATCAAATTTGTTTGGAAGGGTAGTGGGTCCTGAATAGCCAGAAACATCTTAAAATGGAAAACCAAAGTTGGAAGCCTCTCATTTCTGGACTTTAATTTGTATTACCTAGCTGCAGTATTAAAAACAGCCTGTTACTGGCATAAAGACAGACATGTAGATCAATGGAACCAAATTGATGGTTCACAAACAGACCTTCACATCTATGGTCGAGTGATTTTTCACTGGCTTGTCAAACCCACCCATGTCAGGCAGAAGAGTCCATTCAATGAGTGGTGCTGAGAAAACTGGATATCCATAGCAAAGGATATCTCACACCCTATACAAAAAATAACTCAAAATGAATCAAAAACCTAAATATAAAAGCAAGAACCATAAAGCTTTTAGGAGAAAATGTAGGAAGATATCTTCAAGACCTCGTGGCTGGTGGTGGATTCTTCAAAGAGATAAGAGGAAGACTGAGATAGACTAATGATATTTAATGTATGTAGAAGTTTTAATTAGCTTTAGTATAAAAGTGTGGACATGTACAGAGTTGATGGTAACACATTACTGTGTAACAGGGTGTTTTTAAATGGGAATGTGGCTGAAACTGATAGTCTAGGGATGTAAATGCCAATTGACAGAAAGCTAGTGAATGATCTAGGGACTGAATAGCACAGAAAACCCAGAGGTGGATAAGAATAGTGGTTGATGGTTCAGATGCAAGAGTGTCCTTTGTGAGCTAGAGCAGATGTACTTCAGTGTTGCAGGGTGGTGAGAATGTGGAGAAGCTTAGGAGAAGTACAACTGGAGAGATGTATGGAGTGTGGGTAACAGTAATAATGTAATATTCTTAGATCTATGCCAAAGATGTACTGTGCTGATAATGGGGGAGTATGGAAAATGTGTGCCAAATATTCAGTGTGGACCTGGTAATAATCAGATTGTATTTTCTCATAATCTGTAACAAAATTTCCACCATGGTGTGGTGTGTTGATAGATGAGTGTTGTTTGGGAATTCTGCACATGTGCATGATTGTTTTGTAAGTTTACAACTTATGTCATGAAAATATATTTAAAAAATAATAATAAGGTGGTTTTGGGGGAAAAAAAACCAAGGTAAGTAAAGGACTATAATTAGTAGTAAGATTTTCACAATATTATTTCATAATTTGTAACAAATGTCTCATGACAATGCAAGGTGTTGGTGTAGAGTTGATGTATCGGACCCCTGTATTTTTTATGAATGTTTGCTTGGTAAGGTCACAACTTTTACTATACACTTATTGTTTATGTATGTTCATGTAAAAAAGATAAAAAATAATAATAATGTGGGTTTGGGTAGAATACTTTGGTTAGTAGTAAGATTTTGAGGATGGTCTTTAATCAATAGTTAAAAATGTTTAACAACAATGCAAGGTATTGGTGGTAGGGTGATGTATGAGAGCCCTGTATGATGTTATGTATATTTGTTTTGTAAGTTCACAACTATTACTATACACTTATTGTTTATGTATGTTCATGTATGAGTGATATACTTCAATAAATTAAAAAATAAAAAAGTCAATAACTAATGCTTTAAGGGAATAAACATTGAGTGTAATGTAGAACCAATAGAATGGGAGAAAACATTTATAAATCATACATCTGTTAATGGACTTGTATCTAGAATATGTTAATTGCTTACATCTCAAAAAAAAATGTCACAAGGAAGATGTACAAATGGTTAAGTCAATGAAAACAGTGTTGCATGATTTGATATCATAAAAATATAAATCAAATCTATAGTAAAATACCATTTCACACCCACAAGGAAGGGTAGAATAAAAAATTATGACAGCAAAAATTATTTGAGAGAATATGTATAAATAGTAACCTTATTTCAATGCTGGTGGGAATGCTAAATTATCAAGACTTTAAAAAACAGACCTGAAGGTCCTCAAATTATTAAAGAAAAAGCCTAATATGTGAACCTACAATTCCACTTCTAGATATATACCCCAAAATATCAAAAACAAGGAGTCAAATATTTTTTTGTACAGCAAAGTTCATAACAGCATAATTTACAAAAGCTAAAAGTATTAATCAATCCAAATTTCCATCAACAGATGAGTGGATAAACACATGGTTACACACAATGGAATATTGGTCACTTGCATAAAGAGAAGACACATGCTATAACATCAATGAACATTGAAATGTGCATTTGAATTAAATAGGTCAAATACAAAGGGGAAGGTATTACACATGGAATAATACTTACATGGAATGCCTAGACTACACAAATTCATAGGTACAGGAGGTAGATTATGGGTTCCCAGATTCAGGATCAGTTGGAGAGTGGATTTTTAATGGGTATAGATACTCTGTTTGATGTGATGAAAAGTTTGGTAATGTTTGTTGGTGATTGTAGCATAAAACTGTGAATTCAATGAATAGTCCTCAATTGTACATGTTAAAGTGGTTAAAGTTAGAATGGTGTGTTGTACAAATGTCACACAAATAATTTATTTTTTCATAAAATAGAAATGAAGTATTGATACTTGCTATCACATAGATGAACCTTTAAAACTATATGATAACTAAAAGAAGCCAGTCATGAATTATAATATAACTTATTTCTTTTCATATCAATGCCAAGAATAAGGATAACTATTGAGATAAAAAGTAGATTTATTGTTTATTGGGGCTAAATGGGAAGTAGAAAGATAGGAGGAGGTTAGGTAGAGTCAGTGTTTTTCTTCATGAGTTAATGAAAATATTCTAATACGGACTCTGGTGTGGGTAACACACATTTTTGTAAACAATAATAACAATACAATTATATGCTTTAAGTAGAGGAAATTTATGGTATATGGTTTATATATTAAGAAAACTTTCTTTAAAAAAGACCAGAAGCTAAATTGTTCCTTGGAGAGAAGGAAAAGGGTGGGAGGCAGAAATTATAGAGTAATGAGTGAAATTTTTGGGAGTTCACTATCAGCATAGTGGTGATGTTTACACATGTGTATATATATGTAAAGTCTTACCAAATGTTATACTTAGATATATGATAATTTTCATATGTCAATTATGTTTCAATAATGCTGATACAAATAAACAAATGGATAGATGAATAGGATGGGGAGATAGAGAGATAAATCATGCCCTGTGAAATGCCAGACAGTACTTTCAATACACCTGCATTCTCTCAATATTTTTTAGGGATAGACTAAGGAAGCGATAACATCACACAATGGTGTCATTACACAAAGAGGGATGCTACAAATCTATCTAGGCATGCCCCACTCTATCCTTTAGTTGTTTGAGGGAACCCATGGGGTCCAGTGGTGAGGAACACAGGCCAGATACTGGGGCTCACTAACAACAGACATAGACTTTGGGCATTGGCCAACCATTCTAACTTTCTGTTTGAAATTTTACATCTGTACATATGTAAAAATGAAATAAGAACAAAGATTCAAAGTGTTTATTCCAGTGCTATCAAATATAATAATATTGTTCCAAATGCTGTCATTGCCAACTACCCCGGGACACTCATACCTGCTCTGGGGCACTTCCCTTTTCCAAGGCTCCACCCTGAGAGCTAACAGTATAGTGAGAGGACTTGCAGATAGTTTTCCTACAGTTGCTGATATAAACCAGCCTAGCGCTGATCCTGCAGCTCAGGGAGAGGAGCCTCGGCCTAGGGATATGCCAGTACTCCAATTTGTTGATCAGGATTGAACACAGATGAGTCAACATGGCATTAGTTCTGAGCTGGGTTTTCTCTTCACTATTTTAAAAGATCAATTTATGGAGAACAAAAGACATTGAGTATGTGAGTTGATATCATTGAGAGAAACAAGGGATAAACATGGCCATTTTTCTGACCAGGATGTCTGTGCTTGCAGGTGTTCAGTTGGTAGAGTCTAGGTAAGAATTCATACAGCACAGGGTATCTCTGACACTCTCCTTGAAAGCTTCTAGATGCACCTGCAATAGCTGAAACATGAACTGGGTCCTGCAGGCAATAGGGTTCCAATGTGTCTCAGACATTAGTAATTCTGCCATTTCCACATAAAAAGCATAACCCTGAAGGGCCAATTCACCATCCTGAGATGGTCTCCCATGAATACTCTGTGGCTGTAAATGGACAGACAAATCCAAGGACACAGACATGTGTTGCTGAGGCAGATGCAGTGAATGGAGGCAGGGGGAGCCCAGACTCACTCCTACCTTGCAGGGTTATGGAGGTGGTCAGGATGCAGTGTAGTCAGCACCCACTGAGCACAGTTCCCACTCTCAGGAAGAGGGAAGAGGGAGGTTAAGTGTGGGTTTCCTGTTTGGTCTGGGGCTTCCACTAAATATAATTTTCTTCCTGGAAACCTCTCTAGATTTAAGACTGTGTTCTTTCCACTGAGGTGTCTGAAATAGGAAAGTTTCATCATGTTCATAGGAAACATTCTCACACACAGACTCTCCTTATGGAAGCAGAAATGGCTCTGCCAGTAGGCTTCAGGATCAGAGATCTGAGGCAGCTCAGGACAGCCTGGTGTGTCTTTTCCAATCAGACTCAGTAAGAGACCTTAGTGGGCTTCTCCAAGAAGGACAATCTTTCTAAATCAGTTTGGAACCAAGAGGGAGGCTATGCCAGTTTCAGTATTCTATAAACCATAATGGAATTCACATCTAATTCTGCTCCTTGCACAGACATGTGTGTGTCAGGCCCAGAACTGGTCTGGTTGTCTTTTTTCCCATAATCCATTTTAATTTTCCTGTATACCAAGGCTATTTGGGTTAACCCAAGCCAAAATTGCACATCAAATGACTCTTTTGTCTCCCAGGACCTGCTCTGCCTTAGTATGGCTTCTCAGCTTAGTCCTTGGCTCTGAGTGGCCCTTGGGTCTCCTGTCTTTCACACAACCATGGTGATGACCTCCTATAAGAGCAACTGGGCCCTGGGTGCTTTATTTCCCTATATGTGGAGGGATGGGAGGGGCATTCTTATGGCCAGGACACTATGTACTGCTTTTACCACTAGAAAACACTTTGATTTTACTCATTTTGATGACAAAGACTCACACATTTGGCTGCAAACAACTTTAATTGACCACATTCAACCCAATTGCATTATTCCTGGATGCTGTGGAATTGATCATATTCAACTTAATTACATTATTCCTGGAAGCTGTGCTACATGCTGTTGCTTACATGTCTGTCTCAGTAAGAATTGCCAAATGTAAAGTATTGACACATGTTCCAAATTTAAATGATTTCTCTCCATATTCAGAGTTCACAAAATAGAGTAAGATAATCCCTTTCCCCACACTGTCCCCTGCTTTCCCATCAGAAAAGCTGAGAATTACTGAAGTACTCAGTGTGGGGAGACATGGGGCCTGCAATACTCAGTGTCTGCAGAGATCACCAGCTGTGGATAAATAGAGTCAGTGCATTCCTCATATTTGGAGACCTTGATCTGCACACTACCTTTGAGTGCTGCCCATGTCTATGTAATGAATGGTTCAGAATTTGGAAACTCATAAGTCTGATACATCTTAGTTCTGTCTGCAATTCACAATCATAGGAAATAGAGGTTGTAATGTAATCTCCATCTTCATAACACCTGTTTCTCTTTCTTGTGTGTTGCAAGTTTGGTTAGAAACAAGTGTTAACATTTATTTGACACATCTATCCTCAAATCTGCTGAATTGTTATAGTAAACTCAACAAATCAGTGATTTTACAATATACTGTAATGTATGAATTTGAGAATGTCAATGATTTTCTAGAGCCCCATTTATGTCAGCATAATCAGTAATCATCTTGGTTACCTTCTTTCATGGTGAAGCAAGGAAAATTCATTCCAACACTGGCAGATAGGTGAGAATTTCTCTTTTGAAAAGAATTTTACTGCCTTCAATTTTATTTATCTCCCTTAAAGCTTTGCAAATAAATTCATTCAAAGCAGATAAACTATTTTAAAATGCTGGATTCATGCACAATTTAACTAAGTGTTCTGGGGAAACCCTTGAGTGTTCTGTACACTGGGCCCAGCTCCCAGTGCAGGATGAGGACAGGAATCTCCAGCTACAGGGGAGGGAGGACCTGGAGGGGCAGGGGGAGATGAGGAGTGGTTACTGGCAGGACCCAGGCCTTGCACTCCTAGGGCAACCCAGGTCTCTTTTCTCCTTCTGGGATCCTGTCAGTTTCTGAAGAACCTCTCAGTTTATCTTTGATATGTTGATGGATGCCCAGTCATGAGGCTGTGAGACCTTGCTTCTGAGCCTGCACCTTTTGAATGACCTCCTAAGAGTCAAACCCAAGTCCTTTTCTCTCTGTCCTAAGTTTGCACTCCTGTGCTCCTCTCTCCACTGTGCCTCTGCCCCACTCTCCCATTCATGGCAGCTTCTGATTTGGCTCCTGGAAACCTGATGTCTTGTGGACCCCCTGCCTCTGGTCACCTGCTGCTCCCTCCACAGGCATTTCATCCCTTACACTGCCCCAGGGAGTTCCCCTTGGTCTACCCTTGGTCATCTGTCCCTTTACCCAGATTCAGGCAGGCTATTGCAACAGTCCTGTTGACATCATTTCGGGACATGCTTTATAAAGGAGTTCCATATCTTTAGCTGCTGTTCTGACTCCATCTCCCCCAGCTTGCTGGGGACTTACACCTTATGCCTCAAAGTCACTCTGACCTGCCCTAACCTTGAGCTCCCCGATACTCATTAGATTTTGGATGGATTTGTGACTTGCCAGTTTTATGCAAACCTTTTTCTACATTGGCCAAAATTAGTGCATTGTAATACCTCAGTGTCAAAAGAAACATTGCCTCAAGCTCTTCTTCACTCAAAATACATTTGAAAATAAATCAGAAAATGGAAGGGCAGCCTTCAACTCTCATGGAGCAAGATTGCAGAAGAGTCTGAGTCTGTGCTGCAGTTCCCTGTCTCAGCTTCTGCTGGAGGTGAAGAACTTAGGAGGTGCTCCAGAAGCAGCTACTCCAGAGCTTCTTCTGCTGCAGTCTCTCCGTGTACAGAGGAAACTGCCAGTGACACCAAGAAAAGGCTGTGGGAGACAACCCCATCATGAAAACAAAGAAGTCAGCTGTAGTGCAAACCTGAACTATCCACGGACTCATTGGCCTCATCAAAAAGGTCTTTAAACTTGTGGACTCAGTATAGGTGTTTCTTTATGTGAATCAGTCCGTTGCCCTTTCCCCAGACCTGGAACTTGGATGGCTTCCTGAGAGTTTTGACCATGATGGTAAACTGGTCCCATGTTACTGCAAATCTCAGGCATAGGGATGAGCCACAGAGAAAAACAACCTGCAACTTAAAATTAATCTCCACAATGGAAACAGAAGCTCTGATACACTTTGATGCTTGTGGCAAGAGATTGAAGGATATGATCTACTTAGCATGTATCTACTATGGTTTATGTTTACATATACGAAAGCATCCATAGATAGAGAGTGAACTCAAAAAAATATAACTTGCATTAATACACAAATCATTATAAAAGATATAGTATACCCATTTCTGCTCTCCATAATCCAGATATGCCTCTGAGATCCTGAAAAAGAGACTGTATAAAACTTCATTATCTGGTTCTCAAAATGACTGAAATTGTTTGCTTGTAGAATTAGCACACCACTGATTTTTCTTCACTGTAAAAGTTCACTTACTAAACGTCCTTTATTATTCAAGGAAGTTTATTATTCAAGTATGTGGTATGCCTTTTTAATATATATCTACAGTTATCTTTTAAAAATATCTACAGTTATCTTATTGTAAAACATCTGCTGGCTGTATTTCTTATATTGACCAGAAGAGGACAGTCTAGCTGTTAGAAGGGTTAGCAATTTGGTTTAACTTATTTGCCAGGTGAAAATTGGGGAAAAGCTGTTCCTGCTAATTTCTAGCAAGCACCTAGCCAGGAAAGTAAGCATATTGACAAACTGGAAGACAGCATTAGAGAATATGCATAGTTTAAAATGAATTATTTCATTGGGAAACAGAAGGAATTTTACAAAGTTTAGACAATTGAAGAGTAGTGTCTTTTCAATCCTATCATTTAATGATTTCTGAATCCCTGTGATATAACTGCAGTGTCCATCTCTTATTTATGTAATTTCAAAAGCAACTGTTGAGTATTTCTGACAATATCTTTGTGTGTTTCATATGTATTTTCCAACTAGAAAGCCTTCAAAGAATCATTGAAAAAATACTTTAGGAATTATGTGTATTTCATGCAATGATTATAAGCATATGATTTTCTGATACTATTAAATAGGTAATTGCTTGAAGTTAGACTTCACTTTTTATTTGTTCTATATTGTGTTTATAAAGCATCATTTAAAAAAAAACATTCCAATAAATTCAATGGAATGTCCAGATTGGTGTATATAAGGTGTCTATTAGAAGTGAAAGGATCTATTTTCAAAGATAATGGTGGAGAATAATATGATTTTGAGTGACACTTCTGTTCCTTAAATCCCTGAATATGCTGTATGATTAGTGAGCTAAAAACATTAGTATTAGGGGGTGCTATGGAACAATTCAGTTTACAGTGTTGAAATAATTGTTCAATTCTCATTTTCTACTCCAAAACATGAATTTTTGAATCCCATTATGTCAGTGTCCCTGTATAACAAACTAATATAGGCAATAATTAGCACTGGAAAAATATAGGTTGAAATGTACAAATTTATCTTATACAACTAGGTAGGAAATTTTTGTATATACTGAAAGCTGGAAAATTATTTTGTAGTCAAATAAGTTGGGTGTAGCAATGATCTGTTCTCTAACTTTATCCACCTAAAGTTAACTTTAGAAGATGCATATATTTATTTACATATATATTTAACAAATGGTAAAAAAGTGTTGAATTTATGCTTTATGTTTGCCTTTGAGGTTTTAGATGATAGAATTTTTATTCCTCAACAATAAAAATACTTGAGTTTTAGATTTGTAGCAATGGTTTAATTGTTCTTTTTATCTAAATAACTTATTAGTTTATTAAACTAAGTTTAGCTAAAAAAAAAAATGCAATGACAATCACCCCTGCACTGACCACTGGATACACCATTGACCAAACACCTTACTTATGCTCCCAATATCATATATATGTTTTTTTCAAAACCTCTGGTAGTTTTCAAAAGAAGATAGGGTCTGTGTGTGTGTGTGATAGAGAGAGACAGACAGAGAGTGAAAATAGAGATGTCCTGTCCACACACACAACTGTCATTCCCCTTCCTCCTGGGATTACAGCTTTCATATATTTCCAGCCCCTCCATATCAGGGAGAGTTATATGATTGATTATGCAAAATGTAAAGTACACAGCTATAACCTACACTGCTTGCAGGGTTGGTCAAGTAGAATTACCCACTTGGAATCCCAAATTCCCTCCCATTCAAAACCCAACTTTCAGTCCATGAGTTGAGGATACCATGTTACAAAGACGTGATTGTCTGGGTTCTTGGGCAATTTCTTGAATCAGATTCCACTCATTAGCAAAACTTCTAATCTAAACATCATATAATCAAAAGTGAGCAAGCTATTTTTCTTTCTTGTTATCCTTTTTTCCACTGATGTTTGGGATCAATTGTTACAATAGTTTGAGCACTCTGATGGAAAAGCTGGACAAATTGATGTGGACAATTAGAACTCCATAGAGTCAGACTGACGTATTAGGAACCAAACTGAAAGCCAATCAGGAGAAGAAACTCCATAAACCTTTAAGCTAATACCTGAACTTTATCCCACTGTCAGTTGTAGAAACAAGATATTTCAGAATTGGTAAATTTGTCATCTCTTGAGGATCAGTCTGTGTATAAGTGTTATTTAATTATTACTTCCTGCTTGCCACAGTGTCTGATCCAGAGGAAGTTTTACATAAAATTGGTTGCTATAAATATCTCTGGTAAAGTGTATGAGGAATTTGTGAAAACTGGCAGGGTTCTTTAAAAAGTTAGTCCTGTGCACATGGAAAGCAAATATCCCTGAAAGAGAGAGAAATTTTAAAAATACATAGTTTCTAAAGATGCACAATCAGAAAATGAGTGTAAAGGAATGTGTGGAGATCTGACTCTAAGCATGAGGTAAGTAGCTGCTCCTTGAGGGAGGGAGGGGTTTTGATTGTGACAAGGCACATGGGAGATTCTGGGGAGACTAGGCCAAGTGCATCTGTGAAAACTGGCAGAGTATATTAAAAAGTTAGGCCTGTGCACATGGAAATTAAATATCTATGAAAGACAGAGAAAATGAAAATACAGATTTTAGTGTCAGTCTTCTTTCAACCACTGAGATGCCCTCACTTATTTGACTTTAACAGACAGGTGATATATTTGCTATTCAATCTTGCAGGCAGTCTAAAATGCCTGCCTGAAACAGGGGCTTGGGCAGGCCTCAAGTATGAGGTAGGGCCTGCATAGAATTCCTAGGTTTTTATTTCATTTCTCTTCTCTCTGAGTATATAAAATATTCAAATCTTTAAAAATGTTTTTAGTTCTTTTCTTACAATTTACAATATGCATTTTAAATATACTGAATCCACCTTCAAGTAACTCAATCAAAATAACACTATACAGGACAGATCACTGAAAAGAAAGTATTCCTAATTCCTACCTCCCATTCCTTATAATGTCAAGGCCATTGATTTAGATTATCCATAGATTATCATCATGGAATACCTCAGCATCATTGATTGAACAGTTATATTGTAGGTCAATTAAAATAAGAATATTAAAATATTTGATTTACCCTCATGAATTTATATCTTCTCTTATGTTCTTCCTTCTTTGTGGAGATGAAAGTGTCCCATTTATATAATTCCCTTTCTCCCTGAAGAATTTCTTTTTAACACTTCCTTATGGGCAGTTCTGTTAGCTATGGAGTCTACATTTTTCTTTGACTAAACAGTCATTATTTCTCTTCCATTTTGAATGACATTTTCAATGATATAGAATTTTTGGTAAGTGTTCTGACTTTAATTACTTTCAACATTTTTAATATTTCAATTCATTCTCTTTAAGCTTGCATGATTTTTTATATGTGCATTCATTTCTTATCCTACTTGTGGTATAAAAAGTTATTTTTGTTTTTCCTTTTATTTCTTGATTCCTCAAAGTTTTTCTCCTGTTTTTACATGATATATCTAGGTATTTTATTAAACCCACTAGGTAGTCTCTGCAAATTCACTTCATATTCATTTTATACTACAAAATACACCAGGCACTTCATGTTCAGTGACCCATTGATGAGGATGGTGACATGTTCAAGTTGTTCAATTAGCAACATGCTAGTTGTGAGACAGAGCACATCTGGGTAAATGTGCTCATTTATGGTAAATGACCCTCATTTATGCAATTGCTGGAGAATGACAGAGTTGGACAAGCCCTAAATGAACCAGTGATCCTGGCATCCAGGTACTCATACCTTCATATAGCTACCACACACAAACACACACCTGAACAAACACATGTGAGTATGGGCAAGACTCATGAATCATTTGTAACCAGTAGAGTATGGCAAAGCTGAAGTGAGGTCACTCCCATGATAACGCTACATTATATAATACCCATCCTGCTAGCAGTCTCACTCTTTTATCCTGCCCTTCATCACTGGCTTGGAAGAAGCAAGAAGACATTAATCCTACAGCCTCAAGAGCAGGAATCCTGCCAATAGTCTGATCCTCCCCATTCAAGTCCTGGAGGAGAATGCAGCCTGGATAGCAACTTGATGAAACCTTGTGAAAACTGAGCAGAGGATCTAGCTAAGCAATTCCCAGTCTCCTTTTGAACAGTAAATGAGATAATAAATGGGTTTTGTTTGAAGGTTCTGATTTTGTGGGAATTTCACAGACACAGACACAAAAGCATATATTGTGGAAATTACATTATACATGGGCTTCAAAAATATATTCCCTCTACCATGGCTTCCATTTGAACAAATTTCCCCATATCATTCATCCCCTAAGTATATACAAATCATTCACCCTTCAAGTTCTTAGTCTGCTCAGCCTTATTTGGAAAGGAGTTAAAGTGATTTTGTATTGGACAAGGTGGCCGGAGACATAATGAGAGCCCACCTGAGAGATGCAAACTCAAGTTTATGAGCCAGTACCTGCAGGACCACCAGGTGCTGCCTAGGCTCACTTTTCACTTGCTGATGAGCAGAAGGAGGCATAAGGCTGCACCAGATGAGTATCAGGGATGGCTTCCTCTGTGGCCATGTCAATTGACTTCAGGACTCTGGGGATGGAGCAAAGGTTCTGGAGGTGGCCACAAACTCCTTTACAGCACCAGCTTGAGGGGGAAATTTGGGTGCTGTGGAGGGCCTTCTAACTTCATCACAGGGAACCCCTTCTTGACCCCATCAGGCCCTCACCAGCACACTCAGCAGAGATCTCTGGTCTGCCCTGGGAAGTTCTCACAGTTATAGCAGGGGCCCATTTCAGAGCAGAGCATGAGGTTTTACTGTCTAGGATGGAAGTCCACAGGTAGCCTGAGAATCTGAACCAGAAGCTGCAGGAAAGCAAGGAGGATGATTGGAGGGAAAGGAGGATCTCTTGTCTGTGTGATGTGCCGCATGGTTGAGAGGAAGCTGTTTGTTGCCCCATGTCCAAGACTTTCAGGTAGCACCTTTCTGATAATCCATTCAGCTTGTTTATGTGCCTGATCCTCCAAGATATGGACCTGCCCTGGGTGTTGAGTGGAGCTCACAGGGTCAGAACCAGCTGGATGTCCAGCCTAGTCTCTTGTTAATTTCTCTATAGAAGCAAAGGAAACAGGTTGTGATTGCCCATTCATGGGACAGCTGTCATAAACACTGACACACAGTTGTTCAGAGACTCAATCTTCAGTTGCCTGCAATCACCTGTTGGGAGGAAGAGAATATTCTGGCTCTCATGTCAGTTAGTCAGTCATGGGGGTGTTACAAGGACAGAAGCCTGGACAATAAGGACAATTCTTCAGGAGGAGGTGGAAGGAGAAAGCACTGCTCTGTTCCCAGTGCTGAAATGCTTCTCCATGCACTCAACATCAGAAGATTTCTCACTGACTATTGTCACAGAAAACACTGAATGCAGACACTGCAGGGCAAGAGTGAGTCTCAGGTGCAGGGAGGGAGCTGATGTGCCCTAGGGGGAAAAGATATGCAAATGGGGCCTCCACTCTGGGCCTGAAATCCAGCCCAGGCACAGAACTTGCAGCTTTGGGAGAGGAGCCCTATCCCCTGTGTCTGAGCTCTCCTATTCTGTGCCCAGGACTGAGGAAGTGGAGGCACCATGGAGTGTGTGCTGGTCTGGACTTTCCTTTAGTCAATTTTCCATGGTAATATTAACTAGAATCTGGTTTTGTTGCAGTGTGAATATGTGTGTGTGCATTTACATTTGTGTGTGTGTGACTATGTGTGACTCAACTTCTAATGTCTGTTTGCAGGTGTCCTGTGTGAAGTTCAGCTGGTGATGTCTGGGAGTGATGAGACAGCCAGGAGGATCTCTATGCCTTTCCTATTCTGCCTCAGGATTCACCTTTGATGACTATGCCATGAGCTGGGTCTACCAGGCTCCAGGGAAGGGGTTGGAGTGGGTCTCATACATTAACCTGAATGGTGGTATCACATACTACACAGACTCTGTGCAGGGCCCATTCACCACCTTGAGGGACAACAACAAGAACCAGCTGTATCTGCAAATGAACAGCCTGAAACCTGAGGACAGGGCCCTTTATTATTGTGTGAGAGACCACAGTGAAGGGAAGGCAATGCTAACCCAGACAAAAACCTCTTCTGTGGGGTGGTCATGAGGGGATGCTCAGGACCCACTGAGAACAAGGAGCAGCTGCAGGGGCAAGTGCAGGAAGGTGGTTAATGGCTTGTTTCCTGTCAGGATCTGGGGTTTCCTCTCCAGCTGACTATTTCCCCATTTAGCATCTCTAAGCTGACATTCCTGTTCTTATCACTTATGTAGTAAATTAGAATAGTTTTGATATTATAGTAGGAAACCCAATCCCAGGCAAAATCAGCCAACTCTCCCTTATGAAAGCAGAAATGAATGCCAATATTTGCTTGGTTCAGAATTCTGAGGAGTTCATGGCAACCTGGTTAATCTTTCACAATGAGATTGAAGGCAGATGACTCAATAATATTCTTCATTAGGAAAGTCTCTGTGAATTACATGAGAACCAAGAGAGGTTTTTCCACACCACAAACCAGAAACAATAAATGTCCTTTCTGAGGTTTTTGTGGGTACTGAAGACACTTCATCCTTCATTTAGCTCAGATATTAAAATCATTGTATGTGTTAATCAGGAAAGGTTGTTCATGGAAATGAGATACCCCCCAGCAGGCTTCTTTACAAAAAAAGAATAAAGAGAGCAATAACACAGGCTCAAGTAGTAAGGGGGTTGGACTTTGACTTACCCTGTCAAATAGATGTAGCCCGCACCATATTGGCTTTGGGCAGAGTTTGTGGCAGAGGCAATATTCTAAAGAAATATCCCTTGTATTTTAGTCACAATTGTGTAAAGAAGCCGAAGTACAATATAGCCCCTTAGAGAAGCAACTATGTGCAGTACACCAAGCCCTGTTACAAATGAAGGGCTTAACCCATTAGTGTCCTTGCACTCTGAAAACTGCCATCCCTATCCAAGGGTGAATTGCAAATACTAAAAATGAGACAGAAACAATGAACTGTCATGAGCTTCCCTCTGTGAGGGAGAGATCTGTGGAATAACATCTGAGGTGCCTGCCAGCCACAGGCAGTAGATAACTGTCTGTCTTGTCCTTGCCCACTCCTCTAACACCCCTTTCAGGAATGTTGAGGCAAAGGCTCTCACAAAGATCCAGAGTCCTACCATTAAAACCCAAGAAGCAGCAGAGTAGCTCTACAGAAATAGCAAACATCATGACTATCAGACCCTGTGGTGAACAGCTCAGCACTTCCAGCTGCCTGTTACTTGCCAGTAGCTCATGGATATCCCCCATGAGTGTCCATCATGCTCACTGTGAAAATTACCTCACTGGATGGGACATATTGACCAAGCACAGACTCCAGTAGCATGATGGCAAATGGATTACATCAGTCCCCTCCTACACTTGAAAGGGGCAAAATATGCTTTCACTGCCACAAACACTGTTGTGAAACTCTTGTTACCAGCAGACTACTATTCACTTCCTAAAAAACAAAAGTGCTATTTAAGGGGTGCCAGTCCAGATGGACAGTGACCAAAAAACTCCTTTCACTGTTCAACTCATGAAGTCTTGAGCTATAAACCAAGATATTGTTTAAACTTTCCATCTGCCTTATAACCACACTGGTGCATGTATTATAGAAAGAGTAAATGGCCTTTTAAAGAAATAAATGAAAGGCAATAAAAAATCTTTACAGCAATGGACTAAGAAACTGTACCCAGCTTTAACCTGTATAAATTCAGCACCATGGGACTGTGGCCCCAGGTCCAGTTGAAATGCTAACAGCAAAACCAAAGCAAACACTAAGGGTACAAATTTAAGTGCCAGCTGCTCTATGGCCTAAAAGGGGAAATAATAATTTGTTGGTGCCTATGTCTCAAACTATACAAACTGGGGAAAAATAAAATCATTTTAGCCATAGACTTATGCAGCCCTACTGTTTGGAAATCTTAAATCCATGAAAAACAAAAATCACTCGAAAACATTGTTATAAACCCACAGTTAATAATCTAAAATCTCCTATTCCTGCTAAAACTCTATATGTATCTATGTAACCTGTTCTTATGCCTAAACTGATTTTTAAATTTGCTTATATACTGTTAAGCCCACCAAATTATATAATTTCACTATCAACCATTAATGTTCCAAGTAAAGTTACTGCCACTCTCTTATTCCTCCTAAACCCTCTCATATTAATCTTATTAATCCTTCTCCTCAGACTCCTGGAAGTAATAGCTTCACAACCTGCCCTGAATTTCATGGCTAATTTCTATCCTCTCCCCACTTATAACTCTCATTATTGTCATATCAGCAGGTCCATACAACTTCCACATGATAACTCAGTTTATCCAAACAACTGTCCAAAATTCCATAAATAATCTCCTCCTGTGAAAAATACCATGCCAGCTGCTGAACCAAAATCCACATAAAAAAGAAGACAGCTAAATCCAACAACACCCCACAACAGTAAGAAGCAGCCTGATGAGTGGTCAACTCAATTCCTGCTCTCCCTTCCTACCTCTTAACTATAAAGAAGTTGGGAATGTTAACCCCATTTGGCAAAATGACCCTCCTGTGACCCTCAGCTGGCACCAACAAGTCTCCTCTGCCCTGAAAATAGATGGCCAAAAACCCCACCCTCTGTCCCTGAAAGACAGAACATGTATTCCAAAACCTCATCCTCCCCAAGACCCTCTCCCAAAACAGTAAAAGTCAGTACTTTTTCACTGTTCTCACTAATACTCTGCCCCTAGGCTATTTAAGAGTAAACCCAACTCAGTCAAGGGGGCTGAGGTTTCTCTTCAGACCCCCACTGCCTCAGTGATTTAATAAGCTTTCTCCACTTGGATTTTGATTTGTCTCAAAGCTTCATTGAACTAGGTCTAACATATTTTTTCCCTACTGCCTCTTTTTATTGACCATCAATTTCTATTGCTTTATTTATTTATTTATTTTAGTTTTAGATTTTTTTCATTTTTTTATATATATATATTTTTAAAGGTGCTTAGATTACCCAAATATTACACAGCAATTACAGGGATTCCCATGTTCTCCACCTCCCACACCACCCACAACATCCCACACAAACACCCTTCATCAGTGCGGCACATCACCCACAATGGATATACACATCCTAGGGTCTTGCCACCAGGTATAGACCACAGTTCCTCTTTATATTTGTTCTACGTCCTGGTGCCATAGAGATGGGCAACCAACCATTTTCCATATAGCAGCAGGCCTGCAAATATCTGAAGATCTAATATCATGCCAGCATTAAGTTCCTCTAAGCTGAGTGACCCTTTTGGGCCACACCATGCCAGGCACATAGTACAAATCATCTCATCATGGATCTACAAATTGCACTCTAAGCAACTAATAAAATTACTAAGAATAAAATTAGCAAAACTATAGAAGAACTGAAAAACATCATCAACCAATAGGCTCTAATTGACATTTATAGAACATTCCATCCAGCAAAGAAGAATAAACATTATTTTCAAGCACCCATGGAATATTCACCAAGATGGAACCATCCTGGGTCATAATACTCAACAAATTTCAAATTACTGAAATCACACAGAGAATCTTCTCTCACCATAGGTGTCAAATGAGAAATCAATAACAGAAAGAGTATAGGAAAATCATCTCATCATAACCATCCTAATATACCTATGAGATGCATATTATAATACATGTTTTACATTTAAGGAAAGTGAGACTCAAAGGAAGCTATGTTACTTATACAAGAATTAAGTGTTAAAATTTATATTCAGGAATATGTGACACCAAAGACAATAATTTCCATTGCACCATGCTACCTCTTAACAATCAGAGCTTCCAATGCAGTAGTCTCCAAACTTCTGATGACACTCTCCTATTAGGATAAACAAGTGAACACCTGCCCCTTAAGGGTTAACTGGTTAAGGGCTTAAAGTCACCCTGTCAACTGAGACAGAGCTTAGTTCAGAGCCAAAACCATCAGACAAACCTGGGCCCTCTTCCCTGCATCATCATTGACTGAATAGAAAGAGAAACAATTACCGAGCATCTGTTGTGTGCCAAGTACCACACCCAGTGCTCCATATATTTTTACCATAATCTTCCATATAGTGGGATATCAATAAATGCCTATAGGATTAACTGGACAGCATGAGTGAGTGAACAATCAAGGTGTGAGGCAGCAGGAAGAGGAGGTGCTGTGGAAAACCAGAACATCCCTTCCAAGGTGGGCCACAGGAAATCCACAGGTACAGAGTTTGAGAAGTGCAGCCACCCATAGATGCAGTCTTCTGATTTCT
>JAQZBX010001448.1:59059-83120 GCA_029593785.1 Cabassous unicinctus | reverse complement strand
AAAGAAGAGAGATCATAAGAGGATACTGTGAACACCTGTATATCAGAAAACTAAACAATGTAGACAAGATGGACTAATTCCTAGAAACACATGAAACATCCCCACTGACCTTAGAAGAAATAGAAGACCTCAACAAACCAATCACAAGTGAAGAGAATGAAACAGTCATCAAAAACCTCCCAAGGATGAAAAGCCCAGTACCAGATGGCTTCACAGGTGAATTCTACCTATCATTCAAAGATGATCTAATACCAATCTTGCTCAAGGTCTTCCAAAAAAACTGAAGAGGACAGAATGCTACTAAACTCATTCTATAAAGTCAATATCACACAAATACCAAAACCAGATAAAGATACTATAAAAAAAGAAAATTACAGACCAATCTCTCTACTGAATATAGATGCAAAACTCCTCAACAAAATGCTTGCAAACAGAATCCAAAAGCACATTAAAGGAATTATACACTATGATCAGGTGGGTTTTATCCCAAGTATATAAAGGATGTTCAACACCAGAAAATTAATTTGTGTAATAAACCACATTGATAAATTGAAGAAGAAAAATCACATGAGCCTCTTGGTTGATGCAGAGAAGGCATTTGACAAAATATAGCATCCTTTCTTGAAAAAATGAATCCAAAAGATAGGAATACAAGGAAGCTTTCTTAATGTGGTAAGTGTAGATATGAAAAACCTACAGCTAGCATTGTACTCAATAGTGAAAGGCTGAAATTTTCTCTCTGAGATCAGGAATAAGACAAGGATTCCCACTGTCACCACGGTAATTCAATATTGTGCTAGAAGTTCTAGCTAGAGCAATTAGGCTAAATAAAGGGAAAAAAAGGCAACCAAATAGGAAAGGAGGAGGGAAAAGTTCCACTATTCACAGATGATATGATCCTATATCTAGAAAATCCTGAAAAATCTACAACAAAGCTACTAGAATTGGTAGACAAGTTTAGCAAAGTGGCAGGATACAAGATTAATATGCAAAAATCAATAGCATTTCTATACACTACTAATGTGCAATCTTAGGTGGAAATAAAAAAAAAATTCCATTTATAATAGCAACTAAAAAAAAAATCAAATATATAGGAATAAACATAACCAAAGGCATAAGACCTGTATTCAGAAAACTACAAAACATTGCTAAAAGAAACTGAAGGAGACATAAATAAATGTAGGACATTCCATGAGCATGGATTGGAAGACTAAATGACGTTAAGATGTAAATTCTACCCAAACTGATTTACAGATTCAACCCAATACCAATAAAAATCCCAAAAGCCTTTTTTTGCAGAAATTGAAAAGCAAATAATCAAATTTATTTGGAAGGTTAAGGGACCCTGAATAGCCAAAAATGACTTAAAAAAGAAAAATGAAGTTGGAGGACTCTCACTCCCTGACTTTAAAGTATATTACTTAGCTATAGTGGAAAAAACAGCAAGGTACTGGCCTAAAGACAGACAGATTGACCAATGGAACCAAACTGAGAACTCAGTAAAGACCATCACATCTACAGTCAAGTGATTTTTGACAAGGCTGTTAAGCCCACCCAGCTGGGCCAGAACAGTCTATTCAACAAATGGTGCTGGGAAAATTGGATAGTCATATCCAAAAGAGAGAAAGAGGGCTCCTATCTCACATCTTGTACAGAAATTAACTCAAAAAGGATTAAGGACTTAAATATAAAAATGACAACCATAAAACTCCTAGAAGAAAATGTAGCAAAGCCTCTTTAAGATCTTGTGGTAGGCAGTAGTTTCTTAAACCTTATGCCCAAAGCACAAGCAACAAAAGAAAAAATATATAAATGGGACCTCCTCAAAATTCAACACTTTTGCACCTCAAAGGACTTTATTAAAAGGGTGAAAAGGCAGTCGACTCAATGGGAGAAAATATTTGGCAATCACATATCCGATAAGGGCTCAATATCCATAATATATAAAAAGATCATATAACTCAACAACAAAAAGACAAACTACCCAAAGAAAAGATGTATAAAAGATTTGAAAAGACAATTGTCCAAAGAAGAAATACACAGAATGGAATATTATGCAGTGGTAAGAAGAAATGATGTTGTGAAGCATGTGACAACATGGATGAACCTGGAGGACATTATGTTCAGTGAAGCAATCCAGACACAAAAGGACAAATATTGTATGATTGCACTATTATATAAATTATATATATTATATTTATATATTATATAAACTCAAGGAATTAATAATTAGAATATAGGTCACCAGAAAATAGAATGAGGGTAGAGAATGGAAAGCTGAGGGTTAATCTATGCAGAATTGGTTTGGTTGTAAATCTTTGGATATGAATGGAAATCGTGAAAGCACATCATGGTGTTTGTGACTAACAAAGCTATTATATCGGTATCACAGTGGTTGAAAGGGAAAGTCTAAGGACATGTATATTACTAGAAGGAAAGCTAAAAACTGTGACATGGGACTGTATCACAGTGAAACCTCATGAAAAATATAAATATGGGTGATATTGCATATATAAGACTGTTTTTAAAAAATATAAATACAAATAAACTAGAGAGAAGGATTCAGCAGCTATGTATGGCAGGGGAAGCACAGAGAGATTGAGAGGTGATGAGTTTTGTTTGCTGGTTTGTTTGGTTTATTATTATTATTATTACTGGAATAATGAAAATGCTTTAAAAATGATTGAAGTGATGAATGTGTGTGTGATTATACCAAGCACCAGTGATTGTATACTTTGAATGGATTTTTGCTTTATTAATATGTACCAATAAAATTGATTTGTTAAAAAACTTTAAAAATTTTTTAAATGCCTGTGGTTATTTAAAGGTAAAATTATAATATTCTCTTGAGGAATTTATAATATATGTTCATGTAACAGCTATGAAAAGATGGGTAAAAAAGATGGAAAGGTAAAGATACCTCTATCAAACTCTAAGTTGACTAAGAATAGACAAAAATGCATGTTATTATCCTAATGCAACAACTAAAAAATTTCACAAAGGTATAGCTATATAACCAACAGATAAATTAAAATGGAATTCTAAACTTAAAAAGTATATAAAATAATCCCAAAGAAGGCAGGAATGTAGGAATACAGAAAAGAAAAAAAAAGAGGAACAGACAATAAATAATAAATAGCAGACCTAATTCCAACTATATCCATAATTACAATAAATGTTAATATACTAAAAGTTCCAATCCAAGTCCAGAGAGTGTTAGAATTGATAAGCAAGTGAGACCCAATTGTATGTGGTCAACAAAAGATGTATTTTAAATATAAGAACACAGGTTCAAAGTAAATACATAGAAAATACATAGGGAAACAATACCTAGTATAGTCGAACCCTGGAGCGACTGTATTAATATTATATAATGTAGACGTCAAGAAAAAGAATATTACCGGGAAAAATGAGGGATATTTTATACTGATAAGAGGGTCAATACATCAAAAAGCTAAAACATGGATAAATGTATATGAATGTAATATAGACAACTTCAAAATACATGAAACAAAAATTGACAAAATGAAGGGAAGACATAGGTGGAAGTTATTTTTCCAATCATCCACTCTTGGCAATTGGAAAAACAACTAAACATAAAAAACATCAACAAAATTAGATGATATAAACAACCCTATAAACCACATTGACCTAATTGATACTTATAGAACTTCATGCTCAGCAGTAGTAGATTCATATTTTTGAGTGTACATGGAACATTCAGGAAAGCAAACTTTATGCTAGACCATAAAGTAAGTCTTAATACATTTAATGAATTGAAATTCATTAAACAGAGTACGTTCTCTGACCATGATAAAATTAAATTAGAATTCAATAACAATGAAATATCAAGGAAGATCCCCAAATGTTTAAAAATTAAATAATACACTTCTAAATAATTCACTGGAAAAAGAAGAACTCTCAATGGAAGCTGGAAAATATTTCAAACTGAATAGCAATAAAAACACCCCATAGCAAAATATGGTGAATGTATCTAAAGTAGAGTTTATAGGGAATCTTTATAAGCTTTCTTATATTTGAAAAAAAAAAAAGGAAGTCTAAAATCAATGACCTAAGGCTGTACCTTAAGAAAAAGAAAACTAAGAGCAAAGTAAACATAAAATAAATAAAACTAAGGGGAAAACAGAGTAGAAATCAATAAATTAGACAATAGATAAACAATAGAAAAAATTAGCAAGTGAAGAGTTGACTGTTTCAAAAGATACAAAAATTGATAAAATTCTAATTAATATATCTACCACAACAAAAATGAACAAACACACATTACAATATCAAGATTGAAAGAGCTGTTATTAATACCTATATTATAGATGTTAAAATAATAACATTGTATTATGAATAACACTATGCCAACAAATTCAACAACTTATACAAAATGGACATTTTCCTTAAAAAAAAACACAAAACCTTTGTGCTACAAATGGTAGCATCAAGAATGGGAGAAAATACCTGCAAATCATATATCTGATTAGGGACTGGTAACCATAATAGATAAGGGACTCCTACAATTCAATAACAACAACAACAAAAAACTTAATGAAAAAATGGGCAAAGTATTTGAACAGATTTCTTCAAAGAAGATATACAAATGGCCAATCAGCATCATTAGCCATTAGGTAAATGCAAATCCAAACCACAATGAGCTGCCACTTCACACACACAAGATGACTATGATCGAAAAGACAGATAATAAATGGTGACAATGTGGAGAAACTGGGATCCTCATACATTCCTGGTGGAAAGAAAAATGGTAGGGCTGGTTTGGAAAACAGTTTGGCAGTTCATTAAATTGTGAACTACGGAGTTACCATATAACTCTAGAATTCTACTCTCCCAGCAATAAGCCAGTGGAAGCCTTGCATAAACAAAGTTAGAGAAATAGTGTGCAGGAAAAGAAATAGTACCACCAGAATTATGAAATAATAGAAATTTAAGGTAAGTCAAGCAAAAGCTGAATCATGGGAATTCCGGTGTGCCAAGATGGGCACTGCCGAGTAACTGTTACTAGAGTTGCTGTTTGGACATTAGAGCTGCTGTACCATTCTGTGAAGCCTAATCATGGAGCTACAGGGGGATTTACTGTGTTTCTTAATCTCCTTGTATATTTATAGTAAACTTTGTTGCTCTGAGGCAACTTGAACTTGTCAGTGTTTCTCGCAAAGAGACGACAGTGCCAAACCATATGTTCTGGCTTGTTCTTATTTCAAACAGTTGAAAACAGAGACAGTTGAAAACAATTTTGTAGTTCATTTGTGGGGAATGTCATTAAAATAGAAGGTCAGAACGAAATTTCCTTTTTCTAGTTTGTTCAGTGAAGAATGCCTTTAAAATAGCAAATAAAAATAATGAACAGACATTTCTACAAAGATGATATACAAATGGACAATGAGTATATGAACAGATGCCTTTACACATTAGGGAAATGCAAATCAAAACCACAGTGAGGAACCATGTCATAGCCACTAGAGTGGCTATTACTGAAAAAACAACAACAACAACAACAACAAAAAACCACAAAACAAACAAACAAACAAGTGTTGTTGAGGATATGGAGAAAGAAGAACGCTCATACATTGCTACTGGGAATACAAAAAGGTACAGCCATTTGGAAAACAGTTTGGTGGTTCCTCAAAAAGTTAAACACAGAATCACTATATAACCCAGCAATTCCACTCCTAGGTATATAACCCAAAGAAATGAAAGTAGATACTTATACACCAATGTTCTAGTGGCATTATTCACAATAGCACAAAGATGGAAACAACCCAAGTGTCCCTCAATAGATTGTATGAATTGAATTTCAATTTGATAGCATTTATCAAGAATAAAAAATCCTTATGCCATTTGGCTCAGTCAAATTCACATTTTAGAATTTATGGCAAGTTAAAATTCAAATGAATAAGAAGAAAATTTATCTCTGTCTCTCTAAATGTTGGATAATAAGGAAATGGATTAAAAAATGTAGTACACCCATACACAAAAATATTATGTAGATATTAAAGTAATAATTATAGGAGACTTGGGAAATCATATCACATGATAGGAAAAGCATTCATGTTATGATTGTATCAATACAAATAACAAGTGAGCAAGTAGGAAAAATCTAAAAAAGAATAAACAAAAATGAAGATAGTTTTATTAGGGTCATGGGATCAGAGGTAATATATTTTTTTGCTTTGTTAAATTTTCTTTAAGTCTGTCATGCTGTTTTTACAATTTTAGGGGGCATTGGGTAAGAAGTCTTGATTTGCCTATAAAAACATATTGCAGATTATCTAAAAAGTGGAGAGGAAAAGTAGAAATAAAAGCATATAAGGGAGGAAAAACTCAAGCACTTGAGCCTTCTGAAAAAGCAGTTTCAGACATAAGAGGACATTAGGTTTTTGTTTTGTTTTATTTTGTTTTTGCAAAAGATCCAAACATTCAGAGAAATAATACCTTGGAGAAAATAGCTCTGCAAACAGACTCGTGTTGTTTTATCTACATAGGTAAGGGGAAAGAAAGCGTATATATTTTTGAATTATGCCTTTCCAACTGAGCTTTAGGTTTCTCTGAAAAGAACATCAAAGACAACGATGCCAGGGAATGGGAACAAGATGATAGCCGAATAAGGTGTTCTAAGACTCCTCTCATCCTACAGGGCAGTTAGTAATCTAAACAAAGCTATCTAAAGCACCTGTATGGGAGGGCCAGGAGACCAGAAGAACATCCTGCAACATCGTTGAAAGAATGGAAGGAGGAGACTGCCCATCTGCTTTGAAGATTCATGAGTAGAGCACGCCACATCATGGAGGACAGTGCCTATCCTACAGTGGTGACACAAGACACTCCAAGAGCTATTACGTGGCTGGAGTCAGAAGCTCCATTTCCCAAAAACAGGGGAGGAAGTTGGGCACCAACTTTGGCTACTGATTAGTAAATTCCATTGGCTAAAGTATAATCCTAAAAACAGCTTAAGTTTGAACCTGTCCAAGTCAGAAAGAGGCTAGGAGCGGTACTGAATGAAAATCATGTTAGGGACAGGCTTCTTTTCATCCCGATCAGATTGCAACTCTAGCTTAAGCTCCAGCTCCACCTTTGGCAGAGAGGAAGCTGGAGGGACCTGCACCAGCCTCTCGGGGAAACTGCTGGTGTTTTGGCTGGTACACACTGAATAGTCAGACACCTGGGGCTTCATGCTGGCACCCCAATAGGATAGGAGAGGAGCTGTATTTCCTCATCCTCTCTATGCAATTTCAGGCACTTTCTGCCCTCACAAAACAGTTTGTTTAAAGACTTTGATTCCATCTCCACCCCTCTACCCCCATAGGATGGAAAGGGACTGGTGTTTCCTCAGCCTCTCAGGGCAACAGCAGACACTTTTGGCATACATGATTTAGACTGTTGGGATCCTGTGGCTCCACCCCCACCACCCACAGAATAAGAGGTAGGCAGTGTTCCCCCATCCTCTCTGGGTAACTTCAGGTGCTTTTGGCCCACACACATTGAATAGTCAGACTGTAGCTCCATCCTGCCCCCAAGCAGGACAGAAGGAAAGCTGTTTCCTCAGCCCTTCCAGGCAACAGTAGGCACTTTCAGCCTGCACAGATTGGTCAGGTGGGCATCTGTGGATCCATGCCCACCTTGTAAAAGGATAGGATAGGGCTGGTGTTTCCTCAGCTTCTACAGGCAACAGTAGGTACTTTTGGCCTACAGGGACTGAACTGTTGGGAGCCTGTGGATCCACCTACCACCCAATAGGATAGGAGGGGGCTGGTGTTTCCTCAGCCTCTCCGGGCAACAGCAGGCACTTTTGGCCTACATGGACTGAAATGTTGGGCAACTGTACCTAAAGGGCAGAAGGTACAGTACTCCCTCAGCCTCTAAGGGCAACTACTGGGCACTACAGAGGGTCCACCCTCACCATGGACAGGGAGGAGGGGGGCTGGTGCTATGTCAGTCTACCTGGGCAACTGCATCATTTTGGACCTGCATGGCATAGATTGCTACCCACCTGTGCAGCTCCATTCCTGCCTCAAGCGGGGGAGGAAGGGGCATGAAACTTCATCAGTCTCTCCAGGCAACTACAGACAGTCTTAGTCTGTATGACTTGGACTTTTATACATGGCTGTGGCTTTGTCCATACCCCCGGCAGAAGAGAAAGTTGGGAGAAGCTTCATCAGTTCCTGGGGCAACACAGGCAGCTTCAGCCTCCACAGCTTACAGTACCAACTACATCCTCAGATCCTACTACACAACCAGCAAGGGAGAAAGGGCAAGAAAGCCCTAAACTAAAGAGAGAAATTACGCCCAGAAAAATACATCAAGTAAACCAGATGCCAAGGCACAAACAAAAAAATTACAATCCATACCAAGAAACAGGAAGCTATGGCCTAGTCAAAGGAACACGATAAGCCTCCAAATGACATAAAGAAGTTGAGACAACTAATCATACACATTCAAACAAATCTCCTTAATAAATTCAATGAGAAGGCTAAAGAGATGAAGAATATTAGGAAGATACTGGGTGAGCACAAAGAAGAATTTGAAAGTATTCATATAAAAATAACAGCTCTTATGGGAATGAAGGGCACAATAAATGAAATTAAATATACACTGGAGGTATATAACAGCAGATTTCAGGAGGCAAAAGAAAGGATTAGCGAGCTTGAAGACATGGCCTCCAAAAGTGAATATACAATAGAAGAGATGAAGAAAAGAATGGAAAAAAATTGAACAGGGTATCAGGGAACTAGAGGATGACAAGAGACATGCAGATATATGTGTTATGGGTGTCCCAGAGGGAGAAGAGAAGGGAAAAGTGGCAGAAGGAATATTTAAAGTAACAATGGTTGAAAATTTCCCAACCATATTGAAGGACATAGATAACCATGTCCAAGAAGCACAACATATTCTCATCCAAATAAATCTGAATAGACCAACTCTGAGACACATGCTAATTAGAATGCCAAATGCCAAAGAATAAGAGATTTCTGAGAGCAGCAAGAGAAAATCAATGCATAACATACAAGAGATACCCAATAAGATTAAGTGCTGATTTCTCTACAGGAACCCTGGAGGCAAGAAGGCAGAGGTATGATATATTTAAGATACTGCAAGAGTAAAACTTCCATCCAAGAATCTTATATCTGGCAAGATTGTCTTTCAAAAATGATGGCAAGCTTAGAATATTCACAGATAAACAGAAACTGAGAGAGTTTGTAAGCAAGAGACAAGCTTTGCAGGAAATACTAAAGGGAGTATTACAGTCTGAGAAGAAAAGACAGGAAAGAGATGCTTGGAAGAGAGTCTAGAAATGAAGATCAGGCTGTAAGAATGGATAATAAAATATGAGCCATCTATATGCTGTCTGTAAGAGACTCACTTTAGACCCAAGGATACCAATAGATTGAAAGTGAAAGGCTGAAAAAAGTTATTCCATGCATGCATAACCAAAAAAAAAAGTCTGGAGTTTCTATGCTTATATCAGATTAACTAGACTTTAAAAGCAAAATGGTTATTAGAGACAAGGAAGGGCATTATTTATTAATAAAAGGGGCAATTCACCAGGAAGAAATAATCATAAATGTATATGCACCTGTATTAGTCAGGGTTATCTAGGGAAACAGAATCAATAGGAGATACCTGTTAATAGTATGAGATTTTATAAAATTCTCTCATGTGACTGTGGGAATGCACAAGTCCAGATTCCACAGGCAGGTTGCAAACCAGGGGCTCTGATGAAAGTCTGATATAGGTCCTTTATGAGTTCCTGGGAGATGCTAGCTGTCCAAAGACAAGCTGGGAAATTCTCTCTGAATGCTGAATTCACTTCCCCCTTTAAGGCATTCAACTGATTGGATAAAATGTCACTCATTGTTAACAGCCATCTCCCTGGTTGACTGTAGATGTAATCAGCCATCTATGCAGTAAACTCACTGATGACTCAAGTCCATAAATGTCCTTGTATTACAATTAGCCCAGTGCTTGCTTGACCAAACAACTTGGCACAATTGCCTGGTCGAGTTGACACATTAGCCTAACTATCACAGTCCATCCCTTGCCAACTTGGCAACCACACACATTATCTTAAACCATGCTTAGTCTTTAAGTAAAAACAATAACAGACATGCATATATATATATATATTTCTACCTAACAATATTCAACTGTCCTACATATAACCGGAAATGCATTAATTCCCAACAGAATAGGGTGCAAGTCCTTGGGTAAAATTAACTCTTAAACTTGATATCCTTAAATATTATGGCATGAAACTAATACAACTTGTCATATGATAAAGGAAAGGGTTAGAGAAGAAAACAAAGATATTCATTTTATGTACATATACAATCATACTCAAGAAAACAAGGAAGAAAGTTTCATGACTATAGCAGCGCTCATTTCTGTAACTGGTCATGTGGTCTAAGTTCATATTTATTACTACCTTCTTCCACTACCCATTCCATATTCCCATTATCCTCGGCAAGCACCTCAGTTGGCTATGGTTCTTTGCCTGATGGGGTGAACCAAACTTTCATTCCTGAAGATTCTGGGCCATTGTTAGTCCTGTTTGGATTGGGTTGTTGCAATTTTCCAGTGTCTTTAATCACAGGGCATGACAGTACTAAGAGATTCCCTAGAGGATCTTCTGTATTCCAGGCAAACTCTCCTTAACTCCCACTTTGTAGATGCAGTCCTATTTCCCCTTGATAGTCAGGATCAATCACCCCATCCAGTACAGTAATTCCCTTCTTTGCCTGTTGATTCAGAGGTAAGAGGAACCCAAAGTGGCCAGGTAGCACTCTTAACTTCCAGTTCAATGGAATCATTGTTGTGTTCCCTGGTGGCAGCACTCCTCTTTTTGGAGCTAAGACCTATAAGACCAGCAGAGCTTAAGGTTACAGGGACAGGAAGCAATAATTTTCTTAGTGGATCACTAGGGGTAACAGTGAGTGGTGACACTCCCATTTCAATTCCTTGATTCCTGGACCCATGAATTCTGGCTTTGGGATAAATAGCACCATAGAGTGGATGCTGATTTCAAGTGTACACAGCCTCCAGGAGAACATTGCCCCAGCCCTGAAAGGTATTGCCACCTAGCTGGCACTGTAATTGAGTTTTCAAAAGGCCATTCCACTGTTCTATTAATCCAGCTGCTTCAGGATGATGGGGAACACGGTAAGACCAGTGAATTCCATGGGCATGTGCCCATTACTGCACATCATTTGCTGTGAAATGGGTTCCTTGATAAGAAGCACTGCTGTCTGGAATGCCATGGTGGTGGATAAGACATTTGGTAAGTCCACGGATGGTAGCTTTGGAAGAAACATTGTGTGTAGGGAATGCAAATCCATGGAATATGTGTCTATTCCAGTTAAAACAAATTGCTTCCCCTTCCATGATGGAAGTGGTCCAATGTAATTAAATTGCCACCAGGTACCAGGCTGTTCACCTCGGAGAATGGTGCCATATCGGGGGCTGAGTGTGGGTCTCTGCTGCTGGCAGATTGGGCACTCAATAGTGGCTGTAGCCCAGTCAGCCTTGGTGAGGGAAGTCCATGTTGCTGAGCCCATGCATAACCTCCATCCCTACCTCCATGACCATTTTGTTCATGAGTCCATTGGGCAATGACAGGAGTGGTTGGGGAAAGAGGCTGAGTGTTAGCCACAGAGCATGTCACCTAATCCACTTGATTATTAAAATTGTCCTCTTCTGAAGTCACATTCATGTTTTTTGCCCACTCAGAAAACTCTCTCCACATAGCTCTTTCCCAGACCTCCTTGTTACCAATTTTCCAACCATGTTCCTTCCAAGTCCCTGACCATCCAGCCAAACCATTGGCAACAGCCTATGAATCAGTGTACAAATGCACCTCCAGCTATTTCTTCTTCCAAGTAAAATGAACAACCAGGTGCGCTGCTTGAAGTTCTGCCCACTGGGAGGATTTGTTCTCACCACTATCCTTCAGGAATGTCCCGGAAAGGGGCTGCAATGCTGCAGCTGTCCACTTTCGGGTTGTACCTGCATATCATGCAGAACTATCTGTAAACAAGGCCTGAGTTTTTCTCTTCCTCAGTCAACAGATTGTAAGGGACTTCTCAAGAGGCCAAAGCTGTGGGCTGGGAAAGAGTCGGTAACATGGCAGGGGTGGTGACCATGGACATTTGGGCTACTTCCTCATGTAACATACTTGTGCCTTCAGAACCTGCTCAAGCCCTATCTTGTTTATACCACTTCCATTTTATTATGGAGTGCTGCTGTGCACACTCAACTTTATGGTTTGGTGGGTCAGACAATACCCAGCTCATGATAGGCAACTCAGGTCTCATGGTAACTTAATGGCCCATGGTTAAGCGCGCAGTTTCTACTAAGGCACAGTAGCAGGCCAAAAGCTGTTTCTCAAAAGGAAGGTAGTTATCTGTAGAAGATGGCAGGGCTTTGCTCCAAAATCCTAAGGGTCTGCATTGTGATTCTCCTATAGGGGCCTGCCAAAGGCTCCAGACAGCATCTCTGTTTGCCACTGACACTTCCAGTACCATTGGACCTGCTGGATCATGTGGCCCATGTGGTAGTGAAGCTTGCACAGCAGTTTGGACCTGTCACAGAGTCTCCTCTTGTTCCAGTCTCCAATCAAAACTAGCAGCTTTTCTGGTCACTCAGTAAATGGGCCAGAGTAGCACACCCAAATAAGGAATGTGTTGTCTCCAAAATCCGAAGAGACCAACTAAACATTGTGCCTCTTGTTTGGTCATAGGAGGGGCCAGATACAACAGCTTATCCTTCACTTTAGAAGGGCTATCTCGACATACCCCACACCACTGGACACCTAGAAATTTCACCGAGGTGGAAGGCCCCTGTATTTTTGTTGGGGAATCAGGATGACCCAAATTACATGAGGCAAACACTGGCAAATCTGAAGGGAAAATAGATCTCTACAATAATTGGAGACTCCAATATACTACTCTCAGCATCAGATGGAACATCTGGGCAGAGGAACAATAAAGAAACAGAGAAAATGAATAATATGATAAATGGACTAAACCTAATAGAACACTGCACCACCAAATAGCAGGATATACATTCTTCTCAAGTGCTCATGGATCTTTCTCCAGGATATACCATATGTTGAGTTACAAAGCAGATCTCAATAAATTCAACAAGATCAAATTATACAAAGCACTTTCTCTCATCATAATGGAATAAATTTGGAAATAAATAAGAGGCAGAGAAAGGAAAAATTCACAAATATCTAGAGATTTATCAACACACTTTTAAATAACCAGTGGATCAAAGAAGAAGTTGTGAGAGAAATTAATAAATATCTCGAGAATGAAAATGAGAACAAAACATCCGAACCTATGGGAAGCAGTGAAGGCAGTGGAAAGAGGGAAATTTATATCCCTCCATGCCTACATTAAATAAGAAGAGCTAAAATAATGACCTAACTACATGGCTGGAGGAACTAGAAAAAGAACAGCAAATTATTCCCGAAGCAAATAGAAGGAATGAAATCACAAACATCAGAGGAGAAATAAATGAAATTGAGAACAAAAAAACAATAGAAAGAATTAACAAAAGCAAAAGTTGGTTCTTCAAGAAGATTAACAAAATTGACAACCCTTTAGCAAGACTGACAAAGAAAAAAAGAGAGAAGATGCAAATAAATAAAATAAAAATGAAAATTGGGGCATTACTACTGATCCCACAGAAATAAAAGAGATCATAAGAGATAACTGTATAGGATTGAACCCGGGACCTCATACATAAGCTACATCTGCTTCCATGGTCAAGTGATTTTTGACAAGCCCACCCAGCTGGGATAGAACAGTCTATTCAACAAACAGTGATGAGAGAACTGGATATCCATATCCAAAAGAAAGAAAGAGGACTGCTATCTCACACCTTATACAAAATTTAACTCAAAATGGATCAAAGAACTAAATATAAAAGCTAGAACCATAAAGCTCCTAGAGGAAAATGTAGGAAAATATCTTCAAGACCTGGTGGCAGGTGGTGTATTCTGAAACCTTACACTGAAAGCAGAAGTTTGGGACCTTCTCAAACTTAAACACTTTTGTGATTCAAAGGACTTCATCAAGAAGGTGAAAAGGCAGCTCTCTCAATAGGAGAAAAAATTTGGAAACCACATAAAAGTGATGATTTCCATTTTAAATAAAGAGATCATACAACTCAACAATAAAAAAGCCAGCAACCCAATTAAAAATGGGCAAAAGTCTTAAATAGACATTTCTCCAAAGAGGAAATACAAATGCCCAAAGAACACTTGAAAAAATTTTCAATATCACTAGCTGTTAGGGAAATGCAAATCAAAATGACAGTGAGATATCATCTCACATCGCATAGAATGGCTATTACTAAAAATAAACAAAACATAAAGCAATAAGTGCTGGAGAGGATGTGGAGAAATAGGAAAACTCCTTCACTGTTGGTGGGAATGTAAAATGGTGCAGCCTCTGTGGAAGACAGTTTGGAGGTTCCTCAGGAAGCCAAATATAGAACTGCCATATGATATAGCAATTCCTCTACTAGGAATATATCCAGAAGAAATGAAAACTGTGATGCAAACAGACATTTGCACACCAATGTTCATAGTGGCATTATTCACAATTGCCAAAAGATGGAAACAACCCAAGTGTCTGTCAATCAATGAATGAATAAATGAATTGTGGTATACACATATGATGGAATATTATGCTGCTGTAAGAAGAAATGAAATTGGGACACATATGAACCTTGAAGACACTATGTTGAGTGAAATAAGCCAGACACAAAAGTACAAATATTGCATGGTCTCACTAATATGAACTATTAGTATTTACGAAGAATTAACACATGGAATTAAAACATGGAGTAAAGGTTATTAGGAGATAAGAGGAAGGCTGAGAAGGTGTACTGACGCTTAATGTATGTTTAAGTTTTAATTAACTTCACTATAATTGTGTGGAAATTGATAGAGTTGATGGTAGCATTATATTGAGTAGCAGCTGGTTTATAAATGGGATTAGTGCTGAAAAGGGTAGTCTAGAGATGTCAATTGAAAGAAAGATAGAGAATAATCTAGGGACTGAATAACACAAAAGTGGATGAGAATTGTGGTTAATAGTACAAATGTAAGAATGTCCTTCTGTGAAGTAGAACGGATGTATGTCACAATAGCAGGGTGGTGGGAATGTGGAGAAACATGGGAAAAATACAATTAATGTAAACTATGGACTATAGTTAACAGCAATACTGTTTTGGCATCAATGCCAAAGATGTATTGTGTTAATAATAGGGGGGTATGGAAAAAATTTGCCAAATGTATGCTATGGACCATAGTTAGTGGTAATAGTCTGATGACATTATCTCATAATCTGCAACAAATGTTCTACAACGGTGTGGTGTGTTGGTGAGAGCACCCTCTGTGGTTCCTTGACCCATGGCTTACAAGAGGTATAAAAAAAGATGCTGTGCACTAGCCTCATTAAGAAAATAATGAGTCATATCTTATATATTTGCAAACTCCTAAAAATATCTAAAACCTTTTGTAACTAGGAATATACCCCAAATCTTTGGGAAAATGATTTCCTTTAATTTTCTGATTTTCATTTCTAAAATAAACATGTTTAATTAATTAGTGTTCTTTCAACTGCTTTAAGATAATCATTTATTCATACAAAATCTTAACTGAGATCCCAATACATGTAAGAAATTATATTGACCCATTTGCTTGACACTGTTTGAGAAACTCAGAGCCCCCTCATTTCTGTGCTCAGAAGCACCTTTGTTGAAACTCCAGGGTTCCCAATATCATAACGTGAAAATATTACCAAACACAATAATTATATTCTTCTAGCAGGTAGGTAGAATAAATCCAGTCACTTAAATTTGTTTTTCCAAGTAATGTGGAGGTTGCAACTATGAGTGCTTGGGTACCTACTGAGATAAAATCTTACTGAAAAATCCTTTTATACAGACGTTCAGTGTTTTATTTTCAAGGATAGTTTAATTCATTGTGTAACTATTCTTTAAGTTAAGATTACTCATTTCATCCAAAAGAGGACTAGTCAACTTTCTGGTTATATTATTCTAATATCTTCTCCAAAAGAAATAGAAATGTCCAGGACCAAATAAATTATTTTCAAGTCTTTGAAATATTGACTGTTAGTTCCTGCTTATGTTCCATTCTTCAACCATTTCTCTCAAAATATGAACTCTTCTAAGTTCTTTCACAGCCGTCTGTGCTGTAAAATCAGCTTTAACAGACGCCTCCCTCGCTTATTTCCTGGAGAGAGATCTATTAGAATTGAGTTCTATACCTCCATATTAAGAGCAAGGCTCATTGGAAACCAGCATGTCATCCTGAAGCTACCCAGACTGCAAACATGATTACCATTTCTGAGGGAGTGTCTGTTCTAAATATGTGGTTTTCTCCTTATTAAGGATAAGGGATAAGAATCCAATTGCAGCATCTCAAGGGAATGTTTTCATATGTGACTCCCTTTCATTTCCCCATCCGTCTCTTCCTGTGCAAATTAAAACGCTAGTCTCATTTATATCAATCTTTAGAAATGAAGTTTAATCTATCTGCCTTTGGATGCCTGTGGAAAGATTTTCCTGAGATGGTTTCACTTGAAATAAATCTTTTCAAATTATTCTTGATATTTTTTATTTGGACTGGTTAAAAATTTTTGATAAAAAATAGTTTAATTTTTTTGTCAAGCAGTCATAGTCATGGAAAGAAAACCGTAATGTCAAAACCATTTTTAACCTTTTCCTGATAAAAGGAAGAAGTAAATTAGTAATTTAGAAGGAGAAATTTTGCACACTGGTGTATTTTTCTCATTTTTATGAGAGGAAATGTTAATTATTTCAGCAGAATTTTGGAAATTAGGGTAGATATTATAGCTCTTGACCAAGTTTTCAGTGTCTCTTCTTTAAAGATTCTTTTTGGGGGAATATATTTCTTTAGTTTAAATAAAACCATGTTTAGATAAAAGTAAAAACTTTTTGATGGCTAAATATAAATTTTGAAAATAATTTTTAAAAGACTTTGATAAAGTTTTATTGGTGAGTCAGAAACTTCTTGGTTTTCCCTACTGAAATAAGGGGGAAATTTTTACTTTGCACAGTAATTACTCTTACTGGCTCCACAAAAATTATCCATTGGAAAACAGTCAGAATTTGTAATTGCATCTGGCTTGCTGCTTTTGAATCAATAAAAGGTATTCTTCTACTCATTGAACCTAGGGAATTTCTGCATGCCTGAGTAATGATGCACAGAAATGTTTGATTATCACTCTCCTATCTGATCTAGAACTGTTCATGAGTTTTGGTGAAAAGAAAGGAGACTCAAAAACTCAACAGGAATTGGACTGTAATAAATCCGTCCAACATGGAAATCACATATTTTATGAAAATGTTCTTTGTCTTCAACCAGTGAAGTTTAGTTGAAAACTTATACATAAGAATAACTAACTTTTTTCACAAACACAAGTGAAGTTTGGCAATTTATCCAAGTTACAATATATATGTACAATTCAAGTAGTTTAATTTCATCATTCTTTTTCTATATACCTGTAGGTAAAGTGTACAGAATTTAGACATGGTCCATGAATGAGATGCTACTGGAAAATATATTTGAACAGATTTTATATTACGGATATTACCAACACAATTCATATTTTTGACTGAAATTTAAATAATTGTTTGGCAAAAAATAAGACTGGCACAATGTCCATCAGCAATAAATACAGATGACTTGACTCCCCAGAGTGCATAATGCAGTTTTTGTTTTTAGTCTTTGGGCTTGAATTAAGTAATTATTTTATGCAGAGAAGCATATAGCTTGCCTTTGCATTATGTGATAAAACTCTATTTGTATTTGTATTATATGATAAAAATAGTCATTCAATGAAATGAAGAAGGGAACTTATCAATTTAAAAAGATTATTTTATATTGTAAAGATAAATATAAATATAAAATATATTCATAAACTAAACTAAATTTTTCAATGCTTTTACTCACCATTTAAATGGAATCGGATGTTTTTCTTTCTAAGAATACTTTGTTCTATATTTGCCTAGTGCTTTGTAGTTCCATGACATTTTTCCAGATTGTTTCATTTGATTCTCTGTAGTAGCCAATATTGCCATCTCCAAGATATCCACATCATAATCCTTAGAACCTGTGAATATTTTACCTTACATGGCAAAATGGACTTTTCAGATGTGATTCAGTTAAGGGCAATGAAATAGGGAGATATTCTGGGATTATCTGTGTGGACCCAATGAAATCACAATTGATGTTTTGAGAGGGAGTCAGGAAAAGTCAGAATCAGAAAAGGATATGACGATGGAAGCAGAGAAAGAAATTTGAAGATGTTATGTTCCTAGCTTTGAAGATGGAGAAGGGGACCATGAACCAAGGAATTCTGGCAGCCTCTAGGAGGTAGATAAGACAAGGAAACAGAGTCATCCCTACAGCCTCCAGAAGGAATGTAGACCTGCCAATACCTTTATTTTGGCTCAGTGAGACCAATTTCAGACATCTGACCTCCAGAAGGCTATTAAAACAAATTTGAGTTGTTTTATTTTTTTCCCACATAATAAACTTTATTAATAGAGAAGTTTTAAATTGCGTAAAAGTTATATCAAATATTTAGGGGATTTCCATACATTCCACCCCTCCCTCTCCCACATTTTCCCTATTAATAACATTAATAATATACATTATTGTGGTACATTTGTTACACTTGATGAACAAATATTGAAGCACTGCTACTAACCAAGATCTACAGTTTACATTATGGTTTACACTTTTCACTGGACAGTTTTATAGGATTCAACAATATTAACAGTATCTCTATTTTTGTGAGTGGTTGTATTCTTTCATTTTGATTGCTATATATAATATTCCTTCCTGTGAATAAATGATACACAATTTATTTAATCATTTTCTTAAAAATAGCACTTTGTGTCCAGGTCTTTTTATTGTGTACACTTTTGATTCAACTACTGATGTGCATAGCTCCTCATATACATTTACATGAGGTTCTCTTGGGTACAGAACTAGAAGAATAATTTTGAGGTTTTGGGTATGTGAATGGTTAACTTTAGGTAATCCAAATTATTTTCTATTTATACTAGAAACCTGTATAAATCATGGTGATCTATATGCATTCCATCACTTGAAATATTAGATTTCTTGATTTTTGCTATTCACATTTGTCTAAAACCATGTCTCATACCATTCATGATATGTATTACCTTCATTACTAAGGAGGTTGAACATCTCTTAAAATATTTAATGGTCAAAAATATTTCCTTTTCTGTAAAACCATTGCTTATAACACTTTTTATTGGGTTGTTTGTACCTTCAATATAATTTATAGGAGATCTTTATATATTCTTGATAACAGCTCTTTTTTTGGTTATGTGTGTCAGAAATATCTTCTCCCAGTTAGTAAATTAGTTTTTACTTTCCATTAATTCCTTAATCCCATTGATAACCAGAAGTTATCAGTATTAATACTATCAAATTTAATAATACTTTTGTACTGATTGCTTTGTGCAAGTTCCAGATTTGTGTGGTTGTTTTAAATTTTAAAAGTTATATTTAATAACATTACATGAATTTTTTGTCATAGCCTAGTAAATTCCCTGTTTTTAATATTCCCTGGACATTTAAATTGAAATGTTTATTCTGTTTTAGAATACAGCAGTGTATAGTTGGGTTTTGCTTTAGAATGAAGCCCAGGGTATTTGAATTAATAATGTAATTTAATCATTTGCATTTATTTTGTAAATTATATGCACATGGAGAAAATTAACTGTTTGTATTCATTTTGTAAAGAGATAATACAAAAATCTTTCTAAAATTGAACCTTTATATTTCCTTGGTGTCTTCCCCATCTCTTTGTGCTTTATGAAGTTTTCCTCTAGTGATTTAGAAGACATAATCTGATTTTGAATTCTACTTAGTAGCTATCTTTAACTTTTCAATAGTGTACTTCAACCCACATTTCCCCTAAATGTTAGTTGAAATAATTTTACAATAAACACTGAATAAGTAATCTCAACTAAAAAAAATTGTAGCCCACTTTTATTTCCCCTGGCAGGTAAACACTGAATTCTCATAACAACGACATTTGAGTTATCAAGATAAAATTGGAATATGTTAATACCATTTGTCTAAAGAGGTAAAGATATTCATTAGAAACAATTTTTATCAGTAAAAATTGAAATAAAATAAAAAGTTTGCAACTTAACAGAATTAACCTGAAATATTCACCTTTTGTAACAACTCATTCTGGAATAATCACTTCCATATAAACCTGAGTTCTCTTAGCAAAACAGAATTTTGAAGACTTTGCAAGTTTTCTATACCAGTGAATCCCATGAACTCTTTTGTAAACTATTGGTAATTTGTGGTCAATTTCAGAGGTCTGGGTTTGAGTAAAGCTCTCGGGTATGATAATGCAGGTTTCTAGGGCAAATGTTAAAATTGGCTGGGATGCTTCATGAAGACTGAAAATGTCATTAGAACTCTTTATGACTCTGTGACCTCATTTATAAATTGGACTGCTGGGATATACGATGAGGTAATTGGCTACAGAGCTTTCCAGAGCACCCTTCAAATAGTATTAAAGATGCCTGGTGCACAAACTAAGTGATCAGAAAAATCACAGTGAGAATGAAACACTTCATATATGAAGAATTACAAAAAGCCAATAGAATTTAACAACTACTCAGAATGTTGAATTACAAGATCTAAAACAACAGCCAGCCTGTTTCTATACAGAATTAATCCACTATAGGCTTTCTATGAACCTTTACTGCATCTCCTTGCGTCCATATGCTCTGCCCTCAAATTTAATTATAAAAAGAAAATTTTTGCTTATTGGCAACTAACTTGGCCACTGTCTGGCAATCATCAACTTTTCTTTAAAATATTTCTTAAATATTTTACTCTAAGCAAAAGTGGATACTACATATAAAGCTACTTCAGTCAGTACCTTAACAATTGCATTATTCATTATTCATTTTCCAAACATAATATACCTTTAAGAAGCAGAATATATATGCATCCTTCAGAATTTTATTTTAACCAAATTTCATGCACTGAAGCATCAATATATGCATGGAAGAAAATGCTACCAGAGGTTTTAAACCCATTTCAAACTCCCTTTTGTAAGACAGCTAAAAAACAGCTAGAAGAGAAAGCTGGTAGGATGATTCTGGACTATTCTCACCCCACCTAACAATTTAACATCTATTTTAATTGATTTTCCTGTTAGTCAGTTCCTTAAATGATTTCAAAAACTTCAAAGAGGCTTTAAAATTCAAGAATCTGAACCCTTAACGTGATGCTGGGTGAGAGCAACCTTTTGAAAGCCTAAAAAACTCAGTGACTGCTTTCTCTTTAGGCCTAGAAGCAAACAGAAAATGGGAGTCAGAGTCAACAAAATAAAGAATGGAAACTGACTTAGAATTTAGTGGGAAGGGTGTTTAGAGAGTGCATAAAACTGGAATTTATAAGCTGCACTAGCTAAGCTGGCATGGCTGTTTATATTCAATGTCTCCAGCATCTTGCAGATCAGATGACATCTTTCAGCTTCCTGCAGTTAAAGTAAGACTCATTTAATTCTTGACAATCTTGTTACAAAATGTAATTCCAATTGCTCTATAAAAGTTAGATAACAAGATGACAAAAAAAATTGAGATAGAAGCCTTGAGAACATTAAAAGGATCTTCCCCCTTCTAATAATAATAATAGTAATGACAATAATAATAAAATTTGGGAATCAATGATCTAGGGATAAATTGAAGGAAGACCAAAGAAAATAAGGAAAAGGAAAGAGATTAGAGATATGCAAATTCTGCTGAAAATGATACTATCTGGTTCAGATGATTGATAATTTCCTCTAGCTTGAGTGCCTGATGCTCTGGGAGATAGAGACACAGAAGATAATCCTGACTCCTAATAAGCAGTTTAGCTAAGGTGGGTTTTTTTATGGATTTCTGTTAGTCTTACAGAATTACAATTTCTTTTAGAGTTTTGGGAATATCTGTTACAGAGAGAGGATGAGAAGATCTCCTTTACAATCAGAACCTTTGTTCGTGTTCTAAAATTCTCCAATCAAGCTGCCAATCCAACAAACATTCGGTGAGCTCATATTGCCTCTAAGTTTATATTACCAATAATGGGGAAGTAAGGGAAAATGAAAAGCTGTAGTCCTTACCCTTAAGGATATAATAGTCTAATAGAGAGGAGAATACATAAAACATTCCAAAGAAACAAGCTAAGTTAGTTTACCGGTTTTTCATTACTGGTGGGCTTTGGAGGAAAGGTTCTGATTGATTCCATTCAATCTCACATTAGTCTAGGTGTACAGAATGTGTTAGTGTGTGTGAGAGTGGGGTGGGTGGGGTAGAGGTGTATCTATGTTTAACTTGACTATCCTCTTTCTAGGGGTCCCAGGCCTATTCTCCATTTTGTGTGGGGGTTTGCATGGGGAAAGGAATTCAGCATCCTAAGCCATTTTAAATGGGGTTGTGCATGGGGATAGTAGAATGGGATCTGGATAGCATCTCACAATCTCTGGCTGCTTTCATAGGGAGGGCTTCTCTGTACCACAAGGGGAAGGACAATGAATAAAACTCTTAGGTACTTGTAACTTCCTGTGCTCCCTCACATGGAGATTGGATTTGATAGAGAAAGCTTTTTGCAAGAATCTGTTGATTACTTAAGCTAGGTTCTCCTGTCCATTTGGTCCCTCCATATAGAGTCTTCTACTTCCAGACCTCCTACTCTCTACCTGGTTATGCTCCTCCCTCATCATCTCTCTCCTTTGGTACTCTCCAGACCCTGATACATTTATCTAGTTTCCAAGGGATAAGGAAAACTGACTCTTGGTGATCAACAATTTTAAAACTTTTCATTATTATTGTTTCATAGCTGAACTATTGCTCCCGAAAACAAAAGCCAAGAATCTGCATCTATCATTCTCCAGTTCTCTTGTGGAAAAAAAAAAAAAAATGCTCTTATGAAGCAATGAAATGTCTCAAAATATTAATTATGGTTAAAACCAAAAATTTTTATGATTAATTCATAAAAATACTATCTAGCTAGTGTTATATTATTGAAGGGCTTCATGTATCTACATGATTAAGAAACAGGATATTTCCCATAAAGACCAAAGAGATGTGTATAGTGGAATAAAAAATGAACTAGAAATCAGAAGTCTTGATTCTTGTTCTGGTGTGCTGGCAATGGGATCTGGAGCAAAGTAGGTAATGTCTATAAATACCAGGATTCTCCCCTTAAAAATGCATGTAGTTTGAATATAATTAATACCACTGAACTGCACAGTTGAAAGTGGTTAAAATGGGAAATGCTGAGCTGTATATATGTTACTACAATAAAAAGTTAAAAATGTATATAATGATACACATGCCAACATACCATGCCTTCTACCTGTGGTTAATGGAATGCAAAGTCAGTCTCTCTAGTTTATTAAGCTAGGCTCTACCACTTATTAGTCCTGAGACTTAGAAAGTTTCTCAGTTTTCCTAAGTGCAATTTCCTCAACTGGGTTGTTATTAGGACTGAATGATATCATATATGAATAATATTTATAACTCTCCCTAGCACATAAACAAATTCACTCAATAATTGGAAACTAATTAATACTGCCTTGTCCCATGTAAGTTGCAAATGGATCCATAGGGGGAAAAACATAAGATAAAATAACAGATTCCACACATGATTTTATTTAGAAAAGTTTTGTTTTTTCTTTCTAAAATCAATTATATACCATCCTTTCTTTCTAAATTTAAGACTACAACATTTGATTTTTTTCCTTTCTTGAATGTGATTCAGTGCCTTCCTTACCAACATCTATTGCTATATTGATCCTTAATTGCACAGCAACTCTGATTAAAAGCATTTTAAAAATGCTTTCCCTTCTGCAGTTAAACTGTCAGTCATTACTTTCCTCCAATTGTGTCCTTTATTCATCTTTGATGGCCTGTCCTGCTTTTTTTTTTTTTTTTT
>JAQZBX010001448.1:47236-58959 GCA_029593785.1 Cabassous unicinctus | reverse complement strand
TAATCTCTGGGTAGAGATAGAGATCAAGGACTACTTTTAATTTAAGGGTATTTTGCTTAATTTTTAAAAAAGCTATACTGGTTTGCTATGGTTTTCTTATAGGTTGATCCAAAATTGATGATTTAATCATTATAAGAGGATGATAAAAGGGGATTCTTTATGTCTTGGCTTCAGTTATGTCACCAAGAAAATAACTGGTAAATACTTTAGAGTTCCAAAGTGAGTGGCTAGATCATATATTCTTAAAACGGGCTTTATATTTTTTTAAGCTGAGATTGAATAGTGAGAAAGATGTGATTTTAAGAGAGAATTTTCTTTGGCTAGAGCTGTCAGTGGATTGTAGATGGCTTCCTTCACTTTGGGGGAGGGGAGAGGATTTTTTTAATTCTTACTTTAGATCTGATAAGGGGTATTCTGAAACACCTTCCCTAGAGCTTGGGAGATGCAGTTAGTTATTCACACTGGAGAAACACAAAGGGCAAGAGCATGGCTGAATCAGATTGCAGCAGGCTTCGATTTCAGTCATTCCACTTCCATCTATGGTTGGGTTTCATGTGAGAATAATTCTAAACAGCAACCTTGGGATCATCCTAAATCTTGCCTGAGTGGGTCACCTGGAGAGGTGAGAAGCCCTCAACAAAAAGAGCCGGGTGGCATATCATTGGCAGCTCAAGAGCTGAGACAGGAATCCTAAGCAATCTTTTGGAGGAGGTTCATTTACCTGCATCAGAGTAAGTGCAGATCAGGAATTTCCCGTTGTATTAGTTTCCTACTGCTGCTCTAACAAACTAGTGGCTTAAAACAGTGTAAATTTATTCTCATATTTCTCAAGGCCAAAAGTAAAAAATCAAGGTGTTGGCAAGTGGCATTCCTTCTGGAGACTTCAGAGAAGAATCTGTTTCCTTGTCTTTTTCAGCTTTAAGAGACTGCCTGCATTCCTTGGCTTGTAGCCCCTTCATTCATTTTCAAAGCCAACAGCAGAGCATCTTCCAATCTTTCTCTGTCCTTCTGCTTCCATCATAATATTGCCTTCTCCGTCTGAGGTCCTCTTATAAGAACCCTAGTGATGACATGGGCCCACCTGGGGAATATAGGATAATCTCCCCATCTCATGATCCTTAATTTAATCACATGTGGAAAGTCTCTTTTGTCATGTAAAGTAACATATTCACAAGTTCCAGGATATGGGCATCTTTGTAGGATCTTATTCTATCATACCAAGTCAAAGGAGGTCACTCAAGAACCTACCAACATACCAAAAAGGGGTGAGGCTGGGGTTTGTAGTTGTACTTCCAGAGACTGGAGCCTTTGGCCTGCCTATGTGCCAGCCGTGCCTGGAATCTCGGTGGAGCTGAAACTCCTACTCTACAGCTCAATGGACTCACTCAAGTCACCTGGTGAGGAGATGACGATGATGGACAACGGCCATCCCAGGGAATGGAGAGAGCCTGCAGCTGAAGACAGGATAATCCCATCCACTGTATCCATGGGATATAAGCCCACTCTCACTTGGAGATGGAGTGGACATCACCATTCCGGTCCCCTCAGGATTGGGGGAAGAGCTATGGACTAGATTGGACTTAATAGTATTCTGTTGTAGACATATTGGGATTCAAGCTGTGGAAGAAATTTTAACAGTGAGGTGAAGCCAGTGGCCACTAGATGCTTTCGGGCTGGGGAGGGGAAGGGCAGTTGTAATACAGGGGCTTTTTCAAGAATCAGCTTTAAATGAGGTTAGGCCAAGAGATGTCTAGCATCAGCTCAAAAAAACACAAGGCAAAAATACATTTCCTGACTCTTTCTTCCCTTTATGTCTCTTTTCTGTGACCCCAAGGAAAGGAAATTCTTTTGGGAGAAGGGGTATAAATGCAAGCTAGGGAAATAAGAAAGAAGGGAATCTTTTCCTCCTTTCCTCTTATAAAATTCCTTAGAGACAAGTTGAGCTGAGGGAGAGGAGTAGCTTTTTTCTTTAAATGAAGTTCAGAATTGACTTCATTGTAGAATGGACATTATAGATGGTGACTGAAAGTTATCAGAATATTGTTTTTTATTATCTATGTGTGACTAGATAAGTCATTCTTAGGACCTGCCTAAGGGTGAGAACTGTTTACGTCCACAGAGTGGATTTTAATAGGTAGGAAAGAAGGTGGGGGAATTAAATTGTTTTCTGACTGCACTTTGAAGGCTATGCAACATCAACATAATAGATATATAATATAATCTCAACTTTAATTGCTTTATGCACTGAAAAACTGGCCGAAACATTACAGAAGTTAGTATGTGATTGAACTGCTAAAAAGACATTATCCTGGGAAGCAGATGTGGCTCAAGTGGTTGGGCATCCATCTACCATATGGAAGGACCCCGGTTTGATCCCTGGGACCTCCTGGTAAAACAAAAAAGAAAAAAAAAAAAAAAGGCATTATCCTAAACTGGAGTTGGAACATTTAATTCCTGCTTATTCCAAGAAAAAATGGAATTGTTTAAGTGGGGGGGGAAGAGAGAGAAGTGACAATAGAAACCATAAGGAAGGAAATTTTGGCAGTACAAGAAGAAATTAAACAAAATAAGTGAAAAGATATGAAACCACCAATAGCCATATAAAGTAACAGTAAAGAACAGAAATTGTCATTGGGGAAGAAAGAACAAAATATATTAATAAAACATAATTATAGTTTGGGGACATTTAGTGAAAGGACACATTCAAACACCCTTTTGATATTAACATCATATAACAAAGGCATGTCAATTAAATAGCTTACCTCTTTTGACTATTCAGTGAAGGCCTATTTGTCCCTTCATACCTCAATTACCGCTAAAGATTTCATTGTTCTACAGCTATACACCAATACATCATGTCTTGACCTCTTAAAAAAGAAAGGGTAGCTTTTTTAAAGCATAACATTTTCTATGGTAGGAACATGAATAATAAATTTTAGAAAGACTTTCATAAAAATTTCAAATAAAAGAACTGTTTCACTTTAGTAACCAACTTTTGAGATAGCCTTCAATAAGCCACCTCTCACTGAATCAGGGCTTGCCTTGAGTGAACAATAGAATTCAGTGGAAGTGATGATGTATGATTTCTGAGACAAGATCCCAAAAGGCATTGCATCTTCTGTCCTGGACTCCAGGATCACTAGGTCTGTGGGAAGCTAGTCACCATGTAGCCCTGTGGAGAGGTCCATATGAAAAGTAACTGAGGGCCCAAGCAACAGCCAGCACCAATTTGCAACAACTAGAATAAGCCACATTGGAAGGGGATCCTTCAGCCCCAGTAACACCTTCAGATGTCTGCAGACCTAGTCAATATCTGGGTAAAACTCATACTAGACCTTGGGCCAGAATCACCCACCTAAACCATAACTGAATTCCAGACCCACAGAACTTTGAGAGATTATGCATGGTATGGGTATTTTAAATTACTACATTAGCAAGAGATAATGAATACATTCACCCTTAAAGAATAAAATCAATTAGCTGTACACAATAACACTTAATATACAATTTATCCTTCTAATAGTTCAAGTGCCTAAGCTGGTAATGTACATGTGTTTCACTTATTTTAATACTGATTTTACAGCATGACTTCATCTATTATTATTTAAAGATTGAGTGATAGCCAATGGAAGAAAAATATCTTCAAGTCCTCAGACTCTTATCAATCTGTTTGACAAATCACTAAGTATGTCTAACCTACTAAAATAAATGCTTTATTTCAGTGTAAAATTTTAAAATAAAATAAAAATAAAAGTTGAATTTGAAAAAGTACTTCAATTCCTGAAATACATACATACATATACATATATATCATGGATATTATGGTATATTAATATATTCATATTTAGTGTGTTGGCCACTCCTCACAATGATTTGGCCTATAATGTGCTATAGTCTGAAAGGAAAAGAAAAGCAGGTAGTTAAGCATAATGCAGAATAAATAATTCATCATTATGCAGCAATTACCCTTTAGTTTTTTTCTTTTCTCTCAAAGGAGGAATACAAAACAGTTTATTATGAGAATGGTACAACCTGATTATCTTATATTGGATCCTGTGTTTTTTTTTTAAATTAATAAACACATATGTAGCCTCATTTCCCCCCTGAAAATCAGCTTCTATATTTTCCCTTTATGCTTCACCTCTCAGAAATTTTGATACCAGACCAAGAGCTCCCCATTCTACAAAATTCATATAGAGTTTCAGTAGTGGGTCAAAAATATTTTCTCCCAACTCAATGAATATGTGAATAGATCATTTATATTTAACTCAACACTTACACTCCTAGACGATTTTTGGGTCTCAGTAAACACTGATTTAAATAAAAAATTTAAAGTTTAATCAATTACATTATTGAATGCCTATGATGTTCAAGTATATATCTAATACTTTCAGGAATATAAGATATTTAATATATAGCTTTTGCCTTCTGGAATCTCACATCCTAACAGTTGACACTAGATAGAGATGTAAGACAAGTTAAATAACATTATAAGTTCTATTTTAGCTTGTAGCAACCATACAAAACTGTTATTGGGCATGCATGGCTATTTAAAACATGACTGTTAGACTTTAAAAATATTCTGAAAGGAAGTTCAGATCTTGAAAAGATTTTTTTTAGTTTTTCATGTGATCCCTTTCAGAATGCATTTTTAGAAAATTAGGTTAATCCTAATAAAATATTATACCAATTGATTGGTTCCCAGTAAATGAAACTGTATTTTGGTTAATTTTTACTATCATCAGCTAATATTTTTTTAGAGAAAATTTTCTTTGTTTTGATTATACTGAATGATATCCAAGTTGGATGTTGGTATTATTTAATATATAAGTGGGACAAAGATTGATAGTATTGCTTAGGTTGGGTCCAAAGAAATCACCCAGAGGCCACTATGCTACTATGCAAGAGAAAGCAGATGAGCTGGATATAGCTTTGGAAATCCCTAGCCGTGGACAAGTTCTTCAATAACTGAGTTTATCTCTTACCCGTTGAAACTTGCTATTATCTCCAGGAACTAAACTTGAATTCTTATTCTAGCTATGGCACTAATTAGCTGCTTGATTTAGGATGTATTTCATAACTATTTTGAGCCTTAATTTTTTCATCTGTAAAATGGGTTAATAATATCAATGTATCCGTTTTTTTTGTGAGGATTAAATGTACAACATAAAGTTTTTGGCATGATGTCTGGCACCAAAATGTTACCAATTACATTTTGTTATTATTACCAAAATAAGTAATGCTTATTTCTTTTTTTTTTCCTTATAATAAATTTACTTTAAAGAAGTTTTAAATTGCATAAAAGTTACATTGAAAGTATAAGGGATTCCAAAATACCTCCCTCCCTTTCTCACATTTTCCCTTTTTAATAGCATCTTATATTAGTGTGGTACATTTATTAAAATTATGAACAAATATTGAAGCATTGTTACTAACCAAGGTCCATAGTCTACATTATGGTTTACACTTTGCATCATACAATTTTATTTTTTGACAAAATGTATAATGTTGCCTGTATCCATCACTGAAATGTCATGCAGAACAATTCCAATGCCCTGAAAATGCCCTGTGTTCAACCTTTTCTTCCCTCCCTCTCCCCTCAGAAACCTCTACTAATCACTATCTTTATATCAGTGTTATAAGTTCTGTTACTACAATAATAATACATCTACTTTGGTTCATGGTTACATTCTCCCCCGATGTTTGTTTATTCCTCAATCTTGAGGTTTTGGGGTATGGTGATGCCTGCTCTGATTCAGTTTGAGAAGGGGTGCAGATGGAAGGAACTGTTTTGCTTGCAGTTGTAGATACTCTTTACTTTTGGAGGATGGAGGTTTCCATCATCATTATTTTGTTATTTGTCCTGGGTGACTCCAATGAACTGGAGAGAAGGTGTTTGCTGCAACTCTGCTGAGATTCGTGGCTCAAACTGCATATGAACAGACTGAAGATTTAAGTCTCTGGGACATATATTTAATGGATATAGTGCTAATTATAGGTTCAAATAAAAGGGGTAGAAGAATCATTGTAAGGAAATTATAAATGAGTTTAACTCTGATACATTGGGGAAATAGATTATCATATTATTTCTTTATTTTGCTCTTAGTAAAGCTTTTAGAGTGATAAGGTCCCAGTTTCAAAGGCTGCACATCAAGTTAAATAATTTACAATATTTATTTAAAAGTATTCTAAGTAGTATTTCAGCAGGCAATGACTTTATATCTCCTCAACAGAACTAAACAATGCTTTGGGGTGAAATGATACATTAGTCATGTCTTCAAAGTTTCATCTTGGTTGCCAAATACTGTAGATTAATAATCACTATTTGGAGTATGCTATGTGGAAAAGGATTCAGAAGACCTTTTCATGTTAATTGCAAGGGTTGAGGCAAAGTTCTTTCAATATATCTAAAAATGTTTTAGGGAAGAATTACAAAGCAACAGAAGACAATCACTAATGAAAGTATAACATGTTCTATTTTGAAATGCAATTGCTTGATTCAAAGAAAGCCAGGGAAGGAGGAACAGAGCTGGGCTGAAATCTATTCAAATCCATGACAGATGTAATCTAGGCTAAGGATTTGGGGAGCTTTATAATTAAGATCTTTAGCCTGCAGTGGAGATTAGATAGTCACCTGCTGTTTTTCACCCTTTCTAGAGAATCTTTCATAATTCCTTCTCACCCTTGCTTTACATGCATTGCAAAATGCACACTGGTGAATATTTGGGATGGGAGGCAGGATCTCTGTTCACTCAGCCTGTGCTTTCTCAATCTTCATATTATAATATAATACAATCTACGTTATTCTAAATATTTTAGTACAAAGACAGGCTCCAAGGGATTTAAATTTGGCCACAATCCAAAAATTGGGATTTTGCCCAATCCAGGGCTTTCCCTGAAAGGTTCCTCCTTCTGAAGTTGGAATTAATTCTACATGGATTCTGCCATGTTTAATAGTATCAGTCCATCTTCCTGGGGTTCCTTCACAACTTTGTTCAACTTTCACTATACCAAGATTTTAAAACCAACAGCATCAAATATAATCTGAACTTCCCTCTAATTGGAGATTTCTTAACTACCAAATCAAAAGAGAATTGAAAGGCTAGTTAGAACTTATTCAATTTATTTCATTTATTCTTATCTGATGAGTCACATCTACTATCTCCTGCACAGATTCACTTTTATGCTGTAAATAATTGCACCACTGCTCTTTTTGTAGCAACTTTAGAAGTCCTGAGACCAGGCAGAGCATACTAAATATAGATATATCAGATACTGAATTAAATATTTAAGGTCAAAAGAAAATTCCAAAAGGGCACTTAACAATTTGGTGGCCATGAGATGCACATGCATTTAAATTTCAATTAGTTAAAAAAAAAAATCATGTCCTAAGTTGCACTAGCCTCAGCTGAAATGCCCAAGAGTGGCTACTCAGACTGCACTAATTTAAAACACTTCTATTACTGAAGAAACTCCCTAGAAACTACATTTCTGAATAGTTATTGCATCTTTTTATTGTAGTTCATGACTCCTTTAGGAGACACATAGTGGCAATGAAAGTTGCAGCAAAGCATTCATAATAGTAAAGTGACAAGGATAGTTTTGGAGCAATTGGATAAAAAGAGTAAGGGAGGTCTCTGGTTAATTGGACTTGCCCAGGACAACTAAAAAAAGGATAATGATGGTCAATGCCTATCCCAAAAAACAACTTCAAGCAAGGCAGTTCCACCCATCTGCCCTATGGGATCTAACTCCCCTCTCAAACGGAAGCAGAGTGGGCATCACCATTCCCAAATCCTCAAGATTGAGGAATGAACAAACATACGGGCAGAATGCAACTACTGACTAAAGTAGAATTATTAATATTCTAGTAATTGAAGAATTTGTATCATTGATATAAAGGCAGTGGTCACCAGAGGTTCTGAGGGGAGGTAGAGGGAAGAATAAGTGTAATATGGGGCATTCTGGGGACACTGGAATTGTTCTGCATGATATTGCAATGACAGATACAGGCCATTATACATTTTGTCAAAACATATGAAATTGTGCAAGGCAAAGTGTAAACCATAATGTAAACTATAGGCCATGGTTAGTAACAATAGTTCAATATTTGTTCATTAATTGTGACAAATGTTCCACACTAATAAAAGATGTTGTTAATGGGGATAAGTGTGGGAAGGGAAGGGAATGGTTATACGGGAATCCCCTATATATTTGGTGTAACATTTTTGCAATCTAAAGCTTCATTAAAAATAAAATAATCTTTTTTTAATTAGTTTTTTTTTTTTATTTTAAAGGGTGCCAAATTCCTGAACTTGTCTACCCTGCTTATAGTGTTTGGATGTCTCTAGAGCCCTCAGGAGCCCCACTGTTTGAGGCACTGTTTACTGTGGCAGTCAATGAGATCCTGCTGAGACATACATAAGCGTAACCTCTGGAATGACTTCCCAACTCACTTTGAAATCTCTTAGCCATAAAAACTCATTTGTATTTAATATTTCCTCTTCTTGGTCAAGGTCTTTTTCTGGATGCATTTCTAGTTGGTGCTTGGTATAATCCCTCGGTACCAGGGAGGCTCATCCCCCAGAGTCATGTCCCATACCTGGTGGAAGGTAGTACATTTATATGCTGAGCTTGGCTTAGAAAGAGGCCACATTTGAGCAACAAGGAGGCTTTCAGGAGGTAACTCTTAGGCAGTATATAATAGTAGGCTAGATTTCAATTTCCCAAGAAAAGGTTCATAAGTACAATCATCAATATCAAGGGCTAGGTGTAATTGTCTGTCCTCCTTCACTAGGCACTGCCCTTGTACTTAGGGGATCCTTGTCATTCTATTAGTGAATGTAGCAGGACTCCTCAGGATGGGAATTCAATATCCGTTATTGTGTGGGTCTCCACCCACTGAGACAATGCTCCATGAACACTTGAACATATTCATATCACTTAGATGCATGCCCCAGGTGCACCGCTCTCCACACATCTTCCCATCACTGACTCCCCACACCAGTGATCCTCCCTTGCCACAGTGTGACCACTCAGTATCCAAAACCTTTCCAAAAATGAAGCCAACAAAATAACCAAATAAAATTCACAAGAAAACAAAATAATAATAATAGTTTAAAAAATAACAAATAAAATACAAAAAGAAAATAAGTTGGAAAAATATAAATATTTTTTAGACATTTTGTCTTCCATCACTGTAAAATCTGTTGTCTTGTATGTATGGTGACCCTAGAAGTAATAGAATATTTTTGCAACAATGGCAAGATATTTCAATTCTAAGAGACAACAATAGGGTTATAAGGAGTTATGGGGGTTTTCCTTTAGGAATAATGAAAACGTTCTAAAATTGCCTGATGTGATGACAGCACTGTCCTGTGATGAAAATGAGAGCCAATGAGTGTAGACTTTGAATGGATTGTACAAGGCATTGGGTCTTGTTACGGAATTTTGTTACGGAAGATGCACTGTGGTTATCAGAACAAATATGAGAACATTCTCTCGTGAAGTATAACAAATATATAATACTAATACAGGGTGTTAATAATTGGGTGGATTGGGGGAGAAATTCACTGAATATAAGATATGGGCTATAGTTAGCAATAATAATTTGATGATGCTCTTTCATAGTTTGTAACAAATGTTTCACAACAATGCATGGTGTTGGTGTTGGGAAGATGGGAGCCTTGTATGATGATATGCATATTTGTTTGTAAGTCACAACTTTTACTACATACTTATTGTTTATGTATGTTCATGTATGAAAGACATACTTCAGTAAAATTTTTAAATGAAAAAAATTAAATTTAAAAAATAAAAAATAAAAAAGTAAAGGAGGGAAGGAGTAAGAGGGAAAGGAGTGAAGGAAGAAAACAAGGAAGGAAGGAAGATAGGAAAGAATAAAGAAGCTTTCTAACAGATAGTACCATATTAAATTTTAATGACAAGCATTTTAAGTTTATTTGATTCCAAGTAAAATACTTCCTCCTCTAATTTTCAGCTGCCTTCTTTGGGACAACTTTATTAATTGTTATACTGAATTGATCTGTTAAGCTGTGACTAGGCAAACATAACATAATTTTGGGGGGTTAAAATGATAAAAGCAAAAAAATATATACTTGATCTCCTAGTTTGGGTACATCTTTAGTAATATGCCAAGGAGAATGACCCGGTATTGCTACTTGCAGAATGTTAATTTAGAGAACCCAGGGAAACAATATATATATATATATATATATATATTTTACAGTCCTTATGGTCATATAGACATGACCTAAAAGTTCATTTTTCTAAGTGGATATTCCTCTGTAAAGAGTGTAACCCTGAAATAATATTATTGCATATTAAACATAGGGATATGATATGATTTAGTGTTGTTCATGATGAATTAACAGCTGAGGGAAATTTTAACTTCAAGCTTCCCCTGATGAGCATAGTTTCAACTTCATAGGTTGAGAGCAAACACATTTTCCTGAACTGGACATTTTGATGAATTTCCTTTACCTTAGCTTTTATACCTGTGTAATTATTCACCAATTTTAATACACCTGAGGTTAAAGATCTGTTTGCAGGCCTTGGGATAATGTTAGAAGACATAAACTTACAATGAATTCAACTAAATGAGTTGTGTGATGTTTGCAATACCCAGAGACTATACCAAGGAGTATACTAATATTTAGAAAATCACTGTGAGAGGATTGTAGTAAGATAGTGGAGTAGGAAGCTCCAGGAATTGGTCCCTCCACCAAAACAACTCTTAGACTGGCAGGAACTATATGAATCAAATCTTTTGGAACTCTGGAGTCTAGTGAAACATGGTGCATCATCCAGGGAAGAGATGAATGAAGCTCTTTATGTAAATGACAGTAAAGATCAGTATATATATAGCACCTATCATCCCTCATCCACATGGCAGGCACCTGGGGTGCTAGGGAAATCGTGGACACACACTCGTGACCATCTCCCAGCCCTCATCTAACTCTTGCCTCTTCTTCTATTGTATGATGATGTTTCAGTCTGTTTCCATTCCCAGGGAAGATGTTAAGTCTAAAGAAAAGACTCCACCAGACCTTAAACCCAGAAGCCAGGAACAAGCAGCCCCAGATGCCTATTGGGTGACGAACTCTCAGTGGCAGTGTATCAGTCCCTGGGGTGAATATATACTCAAACCTCAAACACCACATATTTGTTTCCCCCCACTGAGGTGAAGTGTGTCCTGCAGAGCAGCCATCTACCAACACTCTCCCGAGAAATTTGACCCCCTGGGAGACTGACAAGGATGGGATCTCTTGCCCTGCTCTTTTGGACTATTTGTGCTGTGTAAGTAATAAAAGAAATCATTTGCTGAAAGATCTTTGTTGTAACTGAGACTGTGTTCCCATGTAGCAACTCGCTCCACAGTGGGGACTGCAATCTGCATTCCTGGTATGACTTACTGGAGCCAGGGTGGGCAATAGGATCTTTTACTCCAAAAATCAAGAGTGTGTAGTCTGACTGCTGATCAATGCTTTTGATCACTGAGGTGCAGGCATGGAGAACAGCAATTGTCATAGCCCCTTACAGACAGAAGTGGCAGAAGAATCTTAGAGAGAGATTACCCATTCTTTTACTTTCTTTTCTCCCTTCTTTTCTCTTTCCTTTCAAATTTGGGAGTAAAAATATTGTAGAGAGGAACTATGGGAAGACGACATCAGACTATGCAGGCAGGGCTCAACTCTCTCTCA
>JAQZBX010001448.1:0-47136 GCA_029593785.1 Cabassous unicinctus | reverse complement strand
GCTGGCGTAAAACACATGGCTCAATGCACCTGACTGAGAGGGAAACAGACATCTTCCTCCTGGTGAGCTGTCACAAGGGAAAAGGAAGGGGGGATTGAGGGACCATTTCTTCATTGAATTAGGCCAGCAGAGCTCACTTTGAATCTTGGCTCTGGTGAGACCAAAACACAGGAAAACGGAGATTGAAATATCCCCGTGGGAAGGTACGCCAGTGAGTGCCATCTGCTGACGGGTCTAGAAATTGCACTGATAAAAACTGCTTTTGACTCTCTCTGTACCCTAACTCCTGAGAGAAAATCTGGGCTCCAGTAGTGAGTCCCTGGCCTGATTTTGATAACTTAAGCTGGGAAAATTTAAAGACTTAGCATAAGTTAAATCAAATAGCAAAGAAGAGCTGTGGAAAAAAACAATAGGCAGGAGAGAGATATTGGCCATCAGAGTAAATTCACCAACACAGATGACTAGACATCAGCAAAAAATTACAAGCCATACTAAGAAACAGGAAGAGATGGCCCAGCCAAATGAACAAGCCAAATATCCTGAAAAGATACCGGATTTAAGACAATTAATCATTGATAATCACACAATGCTTCTAAATCAATTCAAAGACTTGAAAGAAAATATGACTAACGAGATAAAGGGTATTAAGAAGACACTGGATGAGCTGAAAGAACAATTTTAAAGCCTGCAAAGAAAACTAACAGACCTTATGGGAATGAAAGACATGATGGATGAAATTAAAAATACATTTGGGCACATAAGAACAGATTTGAAACGCTTGAAGACAGAATTAGTGGTTTCAAAGACAGAACATCTGAAGTGGAAAAAACAAGAGAACAGAAAGAGAAGAGAATGGAAAAAATGGGACAGGGTCTCGGGGAATTGAATGACAGTGCAAAACACACAAACATATGCATTACTGGTGTCCCAGAAAATGAAGAGAATGGAAAAGGGGCAGAAAGACTATCTGAGAAAATAATGATCAAAAACTTCATAAGACTTATGAAGGACATAAATATCAGTAAACACGGACAATGCACCACACATAATAAATCTAAATAGACTACCCGGAGACACCTACTATTCAGAATGACAAATATCAGGGATAATGAGAGGATTCTGAAAGTAGGAAGAGAAAAGCAAAGCATCACCTACAAAGGAACCTTGATAAGATTGAGTGCTGAACTCTCATCAGAAACCATGAAGGTGAGAAGGAACTGGTATGATGTATTTAAGTTACTGAAAGAGAAAAATTGCCAGGCAAGAATTCTGTATCTGGCAAAACTGTCCTTCAAAAATGAGGGTGAGTTCAAAGTCTTCCCAGACTAACAAAAACTGATAGAATATGCTACCATACTAGAAAAAGAACAGCAGACTAATTGCAAACTGAGCCAGAGGAATGAAGTAGTAAAGATCAGAGCAGAAGGAAACGAAATTGAGAACAACAACAACAAAATAATAGAGATAATCAACGAAACCAAAAGTTGATTCTTTGAGAAGATCAACTAAATCGACAAACCTTAGCTAGACTGACAAAGAAAAAAAGAGAGAAGATGCAAATAAATAAAATCAGAAATGAAAGGGGGGACATTACCACTGACTCCATAGAAATAAGAGAAATGATAAGAGGACACCATGAACAACTGTATGCCAAAAAACTAGATAATGTAGACGAGATGAACAAATTCCAATAAACACATGAACCACCTATACTGACTCTGAAAGAAATAGTAGTCCTCAACAAACCAATCCAAAGTGAAGAGATTGAAACAGTCATCACAAACCTCCCAAAGATAAAAAGCCCAGTGCCAGATGGCTTCAGTGGTGTATTCTACCAATCATTCAAAGATGAATACCAAGCAATCTTGCTCAAGCTCTTCTAAAAAATTGAACAGGAAAGGAGACTACAAAACTCATTCTATGAAGCCAATTATCACCTTCAATACCAAAACCAGACAAAGATAATGTAAAAAGAAAATTACAGACCAATATCTCTAATGAATATAGATGCAAAATTCCTAAACAAAGTATTTGCAAATCAAATCCAAAAGCACATTAAAAGAATTATCCACCACAATCAAGTACATTTTTTTAAAAAAGATTTATTTATTTATTTATTTATTTATTTATGTATCCCCCTCTTGCTGCTTGTGTTTGCTGTGTCCATTTTGCTGTGTGTTTTTTTCTGTGTCTGCTTATCTTCCCCTTGCTGTGAGGTCTTGCTGCATCAGCCCACCGTGCCACGCGGGCCGGCCTGCCCTCACAAGGAGGCCCCGGGAAGCGAACCTGGGGCCTCCCATATGGTAAACAGGAGCTCCATAGATTGAGCCACACCCGCTTCCCAATCAAGTACATTTTATCCCAGGTATGCAAGGGTGGATCAACACAAAAAAATTACTTAGGGTAATAAACCACATTAATAAATTGAAGAGGAAAAATCACATGAAACTCTCGATTGATGCAGAAAAGACATTTGATAAAATGCAGCATCATTTCTTAATAAAAGCACTCCAAAAGATAGAAGTAGAAGGAAATATCTCAATATGCTAAAGAGCATATATGAAAAACCCACAGCTAGCATTTTACTCATTGGTGAAAGACTGAAAGCTTTCCTGTTGAGATCAGGAAAAAGACAAGGATGTCCACTGTCAACACTGTCATTAAATATTGTGCTAAAAGTTCTAGCTAGAGCAATTAGGCTAGTTAAAGAAATAAAATGCACCCAATAGGAAAGGAAGAAGTAAGACTTTTACTATTCTTTGATGATATGATCTTATATCTAGAAAATCCTGAAAAATCCACAACAAATCCACTAGAATTAATAGATGAGTTGAGCAAAGTGGCAGGATACAAGTTAAATACACAAAAATCAATACCATTTCTATAAATTACTGATGTGCAATCTGAGGAGAAAATCAGAAAAAAATTCCATTTATAATAGCGACTAAAAACATCAAATATTTAGGAATAAACTCAACCACGGACATAAAGGACCTGTATTCAGAAAACTACAAAATATTGCTAAAAGAAACCAAAGAAGACTTAATAAATGGAAGGACATTCCATGTTCATGGATTGATTTACAGATTCACCCCAATACCAATAAATCCCAACAGTCTTTTTTACAAAAGTTGAAAAGCCAATAATCAAATTTATTTGGACAGGTAAGGGACCCTGAATAGTCAAAAATGACTTAAAAAAGAAAAATGAAGTTGGAGGACTTTCACTTCCTGACTTTAAAGCATATTACTTAGCTACAGTGGTAAAAAAACAACAACAAAAAAACAGCATGGTACTGGCATAAAGAAAGACATATTAACCAATGGAACCAAATTGAGAACTCAGTAATAGACCCTGACATCTGCAGTCAAGTGATTTTTGACAAGGCTTTCAAGCCCTCCCAGCTAGGCCAGAACAATCTATTCAACAAATGGTGCTGGGAGAATTGGATAGTCACATCCAAAAGAAAGAAACAGGACCCTTATATCATACCTTTTACAGAAATTAACTCAAAATGGATCAAGGACCTAGATATAAAAACGACAACCATAAAACCCCTAAGAGAAAATGTAGGAAAACATCTTCAAGATTTTGTGGTAGGTGGTAACTTCTTAAACCTTACACCCAAAGCATGAACAACAAAAGAAAAAATAGATAATTGGGACCTCCTCAAAATTAAACACTTTTGCCACCTCAAAGGACTTTGTTAAAAGGGTGAAAAGGCAGCCAGCTCAATGGGAGAAAATATTTGGCAATCAAATATCCAGTAAGGGTTTAATATCCATGATATATAAAGAGATCATACAACTCAATAAAAAGACAATCTACCCAATTAAAAAGTGGGCAAAAGACTTGAGAAGACAATTGTCCAAAGAAGAAATACAAATGGCCAAGAAATACATGAAAAAATGTTCAACATCACTAGGGATTAGGAAAATACAAATCAAAACTACAATGAGATATCATTTCACATCCATTATACTGGCCACTATTAAAAAGTCAGAAAACTGTAAATGTTGGAGAGGATATGGAAAGATAGGAATGCTTATTCACTGTTGGTGGAAATGTAGATTGGGACAGCCACTCTGGAGGACTGTTTAGCAGTTTCTAAGGAAGTTGAATATAGATTTGCCATGTGACCTGGCAATACCATTACTGGGTATACACCCAGAAGAACTAAGAACAGTAACACAAATAGACATCTGCACACTGATCGATGGTCATAGCGGCATTATTCATGATAGTCAAAAGATGGAAACAACCCAGGTGTCCATCAACCAATAAATAGATAAACGAATTGTGGTGTATACATATGATGGAATATTTTGCAGTAGTAAGACAAAACGAATTCATGAAGCATATGACAAGACGGTTGAACCTGGAGGACATTATGTTTTGTGAAACAAGCCAGACACAAAAGGACAAATATTATATGATAGTGCTATTATGAACTAAATATATTATGTAAACTCATGGAATTAATAAATTAGAATATAGGTCACCAGAAAATATAATGAGGGTAGAGAATGGGAAGGTATTGGTTAATTATTATTATTACTGGAATAATGAAAATGCTCTAAAAATGATTGAAGTGATGAATGCACAACTGTGTGATTACTATTGATGGTACACTTTGGATGGATTTATGCTTTATTAATATGTATTATTAATATGTATCAATAAAATTGATTCATTAAAAAAAAGAATCCTTCAGTTCCCATGTCTATATTGTACATGAATTCCAGATTATACAGAAAATTTGCCTAGATTTTTTGAGGAACTTTTGTTTTATACTTGAGTCTTCAATCGATCCAGAATTTAAAAATATTCTATATTCATCTGGAATTTAAATAAATTCTATATGGAATAAATATATATATATATTATGGAAAAGTCACAATTTGACAGCTCCAGGCTTCAACAAGAAAAGAACCCAAACTTGCCAGAAGAGAAGAATTAAATATCCAGAGTTACAATAACATAATACCAACTGTCCGTTTCTCAAAAAATTACAAAACATAAAAAGAAACAAAAAAGTTTGGTCTATTTGCAGGGGCAAAAATGATTTGACAGAAACCATCATTGAGGAAGCTCAAACACTGGAATTATTAAAGTCATTAAATCAATTGTTTTAGTTTCCAAGGCTGCTCAAAGTAGACACTATGAATTGGTTGGCTTCAAACAACGGGAATTTATTAGCTTTCAGTTTGAGGCCATGGGCATGTTCAAATCAAGGCATGATAAGGACGATTCTTTCTTCCTTAAGACCAGTTGCCAGCAACCTTGCCTCCCTGTCCAAATGGCAAGGCACATGGCAGTGTTTTCTGGTTTCTCCCTTCTCTTCTGGGTTCTGTTGATTTCAGTGTCTTGCTCCTATGGTTTTCTCTTTGTCTCTCTCTCTTCATTCATTCCATTTATAAAGAACTCCAGCAAGAGGATTAAGACCCATCCTGAATGAGGCGGGTCACACCTTATCTGTAGTAGCCTAATCACAAGATGAGACTTACAATGGGTTTAAAACCACAGGAACAGATTATATTTAAGGATGTGTTTTTCTGGGATATGCACAGCTCCAAACCTTCACATCAGTTGTCTTAAGTATGTTCAGTGACCTAAAGAAAAGCAGAACTAAAAGATAAAAGGCAAATGTTGTCTACACAAATAAAGAGACAACATTTATATATATATAAACCAAATGGAGCTGTAAAATGCAGTAATTAAAATGAAAAACTCACAAGAAGAATTCAAAAGTAGATTTAAGCAAGTAGAAGAATCACCAAACTTGAAAGTACAATTGAAGTTACCCTGTGTGATGAGCAGAAAGTAAAAGAACGAAGAAAAATGAAAAAACAAACAAACAAATCCTAAGGGAAATGTGAGATACCATCAAGTATACCAACATATGCATCATAGGAGAACTGGAAGGAAAAGAGAGAGAAAGGGAGGGAAAAAAATATTTTAATAAATAATGACCCCAAACATTCACAATCTAGAAAGACACCTTCAAGAAGCTCAAGGAAATCCAAGCAGGATAAACTCAAAGAGATCCATACAGAAACACAGTGAAATTGCCCAAATCCAAAGATAAAAAAAAAGAATTTCAAAAGCAGCAAGAGAAGAGAGAAACAACTTGTCACATACAATGGATATTCAATAAGATTAACTGTTGATTTCTTATCAGAAACTATGAAGCCCAGAAAGCAGTGTGATGAAATATTTAATTCTTTAAAGGGAAAAGAAACTGTATACCAAGAATTCTATATTAAGTAAAATTATCTTTCAAGAACGAAGGAGAAATTAAGACATTTACAGCTAAACAAAAATTGAAGGAGTTTATTACCTGATGACCTGCCCTATAAGAAATGCTAAATGGAGTCCCTCAGATTGAAATAAAAGATACACAAATGCAAATAAGTACATGAAAAGATGATCAACATCATTCACCATTAGAAAAATACAAATCAAAAAACCACAATGAAATGCTACTTCACACTCATTACAATGGCTATTATTTTAAAATAGGAAAGTAACAAGTGTTGACAAGGAGACAGAGAAATAGGAACCCTTGTATGTTGTTGGTAGAGATGTAAAATGGTGCAGCTGTTATGGAAAACAATTTGGTGGAGCCTCAAAAAGTTAAACATAGAATTACCATGCAACCTAGCAATCTCACTTCTAGGTATATAGCCCAAATAATTGAAAGCAGGGATTTGAAAAGATATTTGTCCATAAATGTTCATAGCAGCATTATTCACAGTAGCCAAAAGGTGGAAGTAACTCAAGCGACCATTCACAAATGAATGGATAAACAAAATATAGTCTATATATATATAATGCAATATTATTCAGCCTTAAAAAGAAATGAAGTTCTGATACATGTTACAACACGGATGAACTTTGAAGACATCATATTGAGTGACATAAGCCAAATACATAAAACCAATTATTGTATGATCTCATTTATATGAAATACCCAGAATAAGCAAATTCATAGGGACAGAATGTAGATTACAGGTTGCTAGTGCCTGGGTTGTGAGGGGAATGGAAGTCATTACATAATGGGTGCAGAGTATCTGTTTGAGATGATGAAAAAGTTTGGGTAATTCATTTTGGTGATGTGAGTACATATAAGTAATGCACTTAATATAATACCTTAGAATTGTATACCTGGAAATGGTTAAAATGGGAAATTTTGAGTTGTATATATGCAACTACAATAAGTTAAAAAGAAAAAAAAAAAAAAGATATAGGTGATTTGAGTTCTTTGCCAGAAATCGAACTGTATGATACATTATTTCAACAGAATATTGGTTGGAGTTATAAACAGCCTGTTACATGAAATATTTATAATAACCAAATTTATATGGAATGAAATCAGAATAATGGTTACCAGGGGCTAAGGGGAGGTGCGGAAAAATATTATTGCTTAATGGGTAGGAGTTTTTGTTTGGAATGATAATAACATTTTGGAAATAGATAATGGTGAAGATTATACAACATTGTAAATATACTTACTGCCACAGAATTTCATGCTTAGAAATAATTCAAATCTTACAAAATATATAATTAAAAATGCATTGTTGAGGACAGGGTCAAGATGGCGGCAGAGTAGGAAGTTCCAAGAGCCAGTTTGTCCTACAATGCAGTTAGTATTCAGCCAGAAGCTATCTAAATCAACTGTTTGGGGGTTTCAGGACACCAGAAGAGCATCCTGCAACATCGTTGTAAGAACAGAAGGAGGAGACTGCCCATCTGCGGTAAAGATTCATGAGTAGAGCGCTTCACGCTGCGGAGGCTGGTGCCCATCCCCCACTGTCAGAAGAGAATGCCTCAGGAGCTATTCCCTGGCTGTAAATGGAAGCTCTATTTCCCAAAAACAGGGGAGGAAGAGACAGTTGGCCACCATCTTCAGCTACTGATTAGTAAATTCAGCTGGCTAAAGTCCAATCCCAGCTAAAGTTTGAACCTGTCTAAGTTGGAAGGAGGCCGGCAGCCACCATCTTAACTCTGCTCCTGGCATGAGAGGCAGTGGGGCTGATTGAAAATCACAGTGAAAATAGGGACTATCTTCTTTACAGCCAGGTCAGATTGCTGCCCTAACTTGGGCTTCAGCCCCATCCCTGGCAGAGAGGAAGCTGGGGGAAACCTATACCAGCTTCTCTGGGCAACGGCAGTGGCTTTTGGCTTACACTGACTAGATTTTTGCCCACATCAGTGGCTCTATACCTGCTCCTGACAGGGAAGGAAGGTGGGCAGTGCTTCGTCAGCCTTTCTGGACAATTGCAGTCACTTGTGGCCCACATGGACTAGATTGCTGCACACACCTGTGGCTCCATCCCCACCCCTGGCGGGGAGGGGGGGGGCGGTGCTTCTGCAGCCTCTTCCAGAAACTGCAGTTGCTTTGGACTTACAAGGGCAGATGAGATTGTTATGCACACCTGTGGTTCCATCCCTTCCCTGACAGGGTACGAGCAGGGCCAGTGCTACAGCAGCCTTTCACTTTCAAACAATTGGAAAAAGATATTCCACATATGCAGTAACAACCCTCTCTCCCCCCAAAACAGCTGGAGCAGCTATACTTTTATCGGATACTTATATACTATATATTATATACTTATATACTATATATTATATACTTATATACTATACTTATATCGGACTTTAAAGGCAAAATTGTTATTGGAGACAAGAAAGCACATTGTATTTAATAAAAGGGGCAATAAAATTGACAAACTCTGAGATAGACTAACAGAAAAAAAGACGCCAATAAATAAAATCAGAAATGAAAAGAGGGGCATTACTACTAACCCACAGAAATAAAAGAGATCATAAGAGGATACTATGAACAACTGTATGCCAACAAACTAGGCAATGTAGATGAGATTGACAAAGTTCTGGAAAGGACTGGGATATGTTGGAATAGAGTCACTTTTTCCGTTTTTGTATTCAAGGAATATGACAAAAATTCTCTTCCAATAGTCTAATAAGATGACAATGATTGAGAGTTTATAAAAGGACACTGGGATCAAATTACTAAATCTCCATTTCACCTGATTCTCTCAAAATTTGAGTCAGTTCAAATTTGTTTGGACTAATGTGCTGTCTGTTTTACTTAAAGCCTGAAACAAGTTGATGTAATGCTTGGAGAAAAGAACATACAATTTATGAATTTATATATGTATAATTTATAAAGATCCTGTTTTTAACTGTTCTGCAAAAACTCATAATCATTTGCTTGATTGAATACAGTTTGTCCCAAATAATCATTAATATTTATCGGAAAGAGTGAGCTTAAACTTTATGGTTTGTTAAACATTAACATTCCTATCAGAGACCTATCTACAGTTAATATTTTCATAACATATCCATAAAAACAAAATCTATTGTCTTACTGAAGCTAGCTACTTCTTACCTTCACTTCAAAATTACAGTATGATTCTGACTTCAACATTTGGTAATAACTATTCCCTATTTATGGATATTAAATTCATGCTTAACACTAAAATTAGTTCAGCCTGAGGCGAAAGGGGACTTCATTTTCTCCTTTTGTCTGTCATGCTAATTACTACTAATCTCTATAGACTAGTCAAGCATTCAAACTGCTTGGGTAATCAGACTAAACATTACACACACACACACACACAAAATCAAAGGATCAACCAAAGAATTACATTTTTTATTCAAATATTGCAATTCTATCAAATGATAATGGATGTAACGAAAACTAAATGCATAAAATTTTATATGTTCAAATCTCTAGAATGCTGACTTTTTATTTATACTGCATTATACTGGAACAAGTATAGAGCTATGATGTTTCTAGATAAAATCTGACATTTTCTGTTCCAATAATAAGCCTATTAATGAAGCCCAAGGTGACTACTCTATATGTAGCATGTGAAGTATTTGTTTGAGGATCCAAATCTAGGACTTCCTTCTCTCCCATTTTGCTTCCTCCATTTTCTGTGTAACCCTGGGCAAATCTGCCCTATTCTTTGTGGCTCAAATTATACATACATAAAATAGAAATAATAATTGCCATTTGTATATTATTTTTTAAAATATATTATGAGAATTAATGAAATTATTAGTCAGTAGATGTCCTTACTGCAAGCACGGTACTACTGCCCTCTTGAAAACTGGGTAGGAGGGTTTGGGGAAGAGAGAAGGAACTTTGATGAAGTGGGAGAGAGAGTGAAATGGAGATAGGTAATGCCATTAGTCTTTACAAAATTGGATAAAAGTAAGAAAGAAGAGGGATAAAAACACAAACTTTTGGGAAGTCCTTTCACTTTCCCTTGTTCTAATACAGACCTGCCTTCTCTAATTCTTTACCACCAAACACCTCCCAACCCAGACTAGATTATATACAGTTCCTCTATTCTCCCATTGCAATCACCAATGACCACTTTCTCCTCCCATCATTTACCACAGAAGATTGTTAATGTGACTTTATTGCCCACTACACTGTGATACATAAAGACAGAGGTTGCTTCTTATTTGTCTCAGTATCCACAGAATGTAGCACAGAGTCAAGCACTTAGTAGTGCTCGAAAGAAAGACTATACAGTTACGCATGAGATTTGAATGGTGGGAGATTTTGATATAGATGAAAGGTGCCATTTTGTTTGCAGAGTATGAGTGACTCTCTGCTCTCTAATATACCTTGCACAACATTTGTTGGCGCTGGAAGATGAATGTCAGGAAAGGCCTTAATCTCATATTCATTCATTCACTTTTTAAATTGCCCAATTGCCAAGCCTTGTTTTCTGTGATGACAGTGAAGCAAGAAGAACTTCCTATTAAGCCGAAATTGATGTTCAGAGTAAAGTTACTCAGCACTAAATATGAATTAGTAATCAACTAATTAGATCAGTCCATATGCTTGATGGTGATGTTTCAGTTAACATTTTCTTTAATCAGCTAATGATGCAATCCACTAAGCTTGCCTTTTTCTCTTTAAACTACTTCTTTTTCTTAAATGTGAAGTCATCTAATCATCTTTTAGCAAAATACATACATAAAAGTAGAGATAGCTATTTTTAATTTTTAGATCTAAGCTTAATTTCTATTTTACTGAAGAGAAAACTTAACTCTTTCTTTCACTTTTCTCTTATCTTCTACACCAAGATCACAAACAGTTAAAACCAATTTGTTTTTCTTTGTGATGAAATGGAGAGCCACTAAGTGTACCCTTTGGATGGACTGCACAAGACATGGACTGTGTAACACAGTGAACCCTGTGGTGGATGATGGATTGTGGTTAACAGTACAAATATGAGAACTATAACAAATGTACAATACTAATACATGGTGTTAATAACAGGGTAGTTTATGGAAAAAATACACCAAATATAAGCTATGGACTATAGTTAGCTGTAATATTTTGATGATGTTCTTTCATCATTTGTAACAAATGTTCCACAACAATGCAAGGCGTTGGTGTTGGGGAGATGTATGGGAATACTCTATGATATGCATAATTATTTTATAAGCTCACAACTTCTCTAATTAAAAAAAAACACATTGTTTTTCAAAGACCTAAGTTCAAAAGCAAATGCCATTTCTAAATAATCATAAACAATGCCATATGCTGCATAGCTCATTGTAATGTGTCTCTTTCCTCATGTGGTGCACACAAGTCATTCCAAAATGGCTGAAGAAAGAGACACCAGCAATTCAATTTTATATGGCTTTATATGGTTGGCTTGCTCATGTAGTTTATATAGATGGAAGAATTTTAGGGCTGCCTAATTCAACTCTCAGACCATAGATGGAAGCTGAGAAACAGCTTCACAAGGATGCCCAGGGTGTTAGCAGAGCATGCAAAGCAGGTGCCCTATTCTCCAGTTCTGGGCATTTCTCACTACATTATGTGCTCCTTGCCCACAATTCAACATTATACTTTTCCAGGCCAGTTCATAAAATGCTGGCTTTTTCATATTCCAGGGCAGAGCTCAGAAAAACAGAAACACATCTCCTTTGATGGCAGCAGTGAGGGAAAAGTAGCCCCATCTTTTCCTCTCCCCCTCTTCTGCACCACACTCCCTTCTATAGTAAAGTTGCTGCATCAGAGCTCCAGAGGGGTTCAGATGCAAAGACTATTCATAAAATAGAAGTTCAAAGCTTGTCGTCTTATACAGAAGAAAAAAATGATGTGTTGATGTTCTTTATAGTGTTGAACAATTTTCATGAGATGTGCATACAAATATACAATTACAGGCTTTCAATAGAAAATGAAATGCAAAATAATGCCCTTTTGTCCCTTCTAATGCAGAAAGAAAAGAAAACTAAATTCCTGAAGCATTTCCAACACAACAGGAACTGTCACATACAAATCCTTTCAACTTCATCCCAACCCTGTCCAGTTAATGAATGTGAAAACTGAGCATGAGATGCCAAGTTATTTGTCCCCAATCACTTAGCTGACAGGGGAAGAAGTCTAATTCAAACTCTGCTTGATGCCCTTACCCAAGAACAGGGCTTCCACTGACCCACATGATCACCATCAAACTCTGCCAGAGGCTAATGGGGTAAAGAAAATACTTTCAAACAAAAGCCAAAATTGAGGAAACATTCTAGGAGAATCTACGATTCCCTCACAGTAAAATAGGAAGAAGCCAACTTTAAATGACAATTGCATTAATTCCTCGGAGGGCATAAACAGAATTAGAAAAACCACATAATTAAAGACATCCAAATAACTATCTGGCCTAGTTTTCAGATCTAACCACCAGAGTGGAACACAAATCAATATATCCATTTTCTAAAGCAGAAGCGGTCAGCCAGTAGTGTCTCAAAAGAGTGGGACAAATATTCAATTCAAGCATAAATACCATAGTTTTCAGATAGTGGTGGTGATGCGGACCCTTAAAAAATACACCTAGAATAATTTACATTTCTTTTTCTGGCAAAGGATAGTTATTTTGCAACTGTATTATTTCCTGAACTTATACTAAGAGAAATGTTGAAGGTCTGAACAGCAATATAGTACTTGACAACATGCCCACATTATAACTGCATTTTTGTGCCTCAAGTATGTGTGACATACACTTTTTTCCTATCATTGTGATGCATATATTGTTCAAATGCTTGTAAGTTCAGAGGGCTAAATGTGCATCTGTAAAACTATGATTTCCTTTAAATTCTAAATTACAGAGCACATAAAATTATCATGTACTCTACCAATTTCAATACTAAAAAGTAGACAGTTTTTGAATTATAGCTTTTTACCCTTTATCAATATCTGCATGCAGAACTCATTGACTTTCTTATTTTCGAGGTGTTTTATTCCATATGGAAAATAATTCTCTATACTATGTTTCTTAAATTTATAGTAAAAAAAATAAAGAACTTATTGATAAAACCTCAAATATTTTATTATATTCACGAAAGAAAAATAAGAGAAAATCTATATACTATTTTCCTGTAATGATATTATTTTAGACAGAGTATTTTGGAAAAAAATTAATAGTAATATCTGCCTTTTATATGTACCCAGAGATTTATCAATGTGCATACTTGTAAGAACTGAGAAAAAATTGAAAAAATATTTAAGAATGATTTGAACTATGAAAAAATAATATCATTTAAAATTATTTCTGGAGTCCATATATTATTTGATCTCATACACAGCATAGATTAACAAACCAGGATATAGTAAAATGAGAACAGAATAATCTCTCCTGAAAAACAGAAATCTGCTTTTTCAGAATATTACATTTTAAATCTACACATTTTATATGTCATCATAGCTGAAGTGAAAACGTATGTACACTGGAATCAGACAGCTCTGGATTTGAATAATGGTTCTACCTTTTACTGGCTGGACGATGCTGCAGTTTATACCATCTACTAAAGCATTCATTTCCCACCTTTACAAATGAAGACAATAATAGCATCTAATCTGTAGAGTGTAGTAAGTTTTTGCATAGAGAATACACATTATCTGGCATAGGATAAGTTCCAAATAAATATTAAATCTCTACACTCTCTACTTATATTTCAAATTCATCTTTTATTTGGTATTGTGTATACTTGTGGTTAATTTAGAATGGAGTTAACACAAATCTCATAATATGACAATAGCATCCTATGATATCTGAGTTGAAAGGGACCACAGACTTTATATAGTACAATACCTATAGGTAAAGAACCATAAAATAACCTAGTCCAACCACTATTGGACTTTGTATTATCTAATGTGCTAATGTAATGTTTATAACAATCCCTGGCATTGTTATGAGTCAAATGATAACACAGGTCAGATGAGAACTTTCCTAAGACACAAGCCTATTAGGGGTGTCAAAGCATCACTAGGTACAAGTTAACTCAGGTTTCTAAACATGACTGCTTGCATAATTCGGAAAATGGTCATTTGTGTCCCTTGGTATTAGTTTTCTATTGATGCATAACAAATTGCCACAAACTTAGCATCTTAAAACAAATTTATTATCTTGTAGTGTCTATAGTTCAGAAGTTAAGGCATGGTGTAACTAGACTCTGCTCAGGGTCTCTCCAGGCTGTAATCACAGTGTCAGCTGGGGCTGTGGTCTCATCTGGGGCTGAGAGTTCTCTTCCAAGCTCACTAATTGTTGGCAGAATTCAGTTGCTTGCAGATTAGGACTGAGGTTTCCATTGTCATGCTAGACATCAGCTAGGGACTACCCTTAGCTTCTACAGGCTAGTTGAAGTCCCTTGCTATTTGGCCCCCATAGAGAGTAAGCAATGCGAATGTTGGATTTTTTTCATGACAGCCAAAGCATGTTTCTCTGAGTTTCTCTTTGGCACAGAGAAAATGCTCTGCTTTTAAAGGGCTGGCTTGATTAGGTAAGACCCACCCAGCATAATCTACCATTTGCCACATAATGTAATGTAATCATAGAAATGATACCACGTCATATTTTCAGGCCACCCATACACATGGGGATTAAATAGGGAATGCCCACCAGGTGTTGGAAATCTTAGGGGCAATTTTGGTCATCTTAGGACCCTGCCTACAATACCCTCTTAACAAAGTAATCTGAAGGGGGTAAGAAAGGAACAGAGGTCCTTGCCAGCACTGACATATCTCTGTAGGGATTCTGACGTTGGGCACAGGCAAGTTGCCAAATCCCATGCAGCATGAGCCACTAGCCCCAAGAAACTCATTTATTCCCTTATGCCACAAAATAAATGCTCAATACAGTTTCAAAGAATGTTTGAAGGAGTGATAAATTATTAGCCTGCCATGGACACCCATACTGTCTGTCAAATACTTTGTCATTATTATGATATTTTCTCATTTCAAAGGTTCTATTGAGGATAGAACCTACTATTGACTTAAGGATAGTTTTTGGCATCAGGGTAATGGAGAGATGTTACTTTAAATGTATTTGGCTATATGATGAATTCTCACTTCATAAATGTTAAAATTTAAGCAAGAAATAATCAACTTTGAAGTCCTAGGAGATATTGTGTGATTATTAGAGATAAGGCCCAGAGAGATGGGGATAATAAGTGACGTAATCAAGGTCACAGACTATTATAGTCAAGATCAGTGGGGAGGGGAGGAGTTCCAGGAAGATGGCATTGGAGTAGACAGGCAGGGTTCAGCTCTATCACAATAAAAATGGAGAAAGGGCCAAAAGTTCTCAGGGGACCTGCTTTGGGGCTCAGTAGACCAGGACAGTGCTGCGCAATCCCCAGGAGGACAAGGGACAGAGAGATGAAGAACCCAAAATCACAACTGTGAGTTACCGAACCCCAGCAGTAGCTGGAAGGGCACCCACCCACTACCTTCAAGGCATGCAGCCTGATAAAACCCATGACCTACTGCAGCTGAGTGAGAGGGGGACAAACATCTTCCTTCCTGGTTAAAGGAGGTGCAGAGGAGGGAGGAGAGTGGTTTCTATTCAGGAATTTGGCCAGAAGGGTCTGCAAATAGTGGTTGAAAGAAACACCTCCAAGAAAGGTTTGCCGACAATTGCTATATGCTAGCCAGATGGAAACCACTAGGGAAAAACTACTTTTAGGTCTCTCTTAACCTGAACTCCTGGGAGAAAATCTGCACTCCATTAGTGAATCCCTGGCACCATTTTGATAACTTAAGCTAAGCAATTTTAAAGACTTAGAATAAGCTGAACCAAAAATCAAAGAAGAGCCATGAAAAAAAAAAAAAAAGAAAAACTCTAGGCAAGAGAGAGAAATTGACCATCAGAGTAAATTCACCAACATATTCAGAAGCCTATACATCAGGGAAAAACTACAAGCCATACTAAGAAACAAGAAGAGATGGCCTAGCTAAAGGAACAAACCAAATATCCTGATGAGATGTGGGATTTAAGACAACTAATCAATGATAATCACATAAATCTCCTAAATTCCTAAATCAATTCAAAGAATTGAAGGAAAATATGACTAAAGAGATAAAGGATATTAAGAAGAAACTGGGTGAGCATAAAGAACAATTTGAAAGCCTGCAAAGAAATATAACAGAGGTTATGGGAATGAAAGAAATGATGAATGAGATGAAAAATGCATTAGAGGAACATAATAGCAGATTTAAATTGATCAAGACAGAATTAGTGATATTGAAGACAGAACAACTGAACCTGAAAAGACAGGACAACAGAAAGAGAAAAGAATGGAAAAAATGGAAAAGGATCTCAGGAATTGAATGAAAACATGAAACAAACATACACATTATTGCTGTCACAGAAAAGGAAGAGAATGGAAAAGGGGCAGAAAGAATATTTGAGGAAATAATGACCAAAAACTTCACAACTCTTATGGAAGACATAAATATCAATAAACAAGAAGGACAATGTACCACACAGAATAAATCTGAATAGACCTATTACAAGATACCTATTATTCAGAATGACAAATATCAGAGATAAAGAGAGGATTCTGAAAGCAGCAAGAGAAAAGCATCACATAAAAGGGAACCTCAATAGGATAAAGTGCTGAACTCTCTTAAGAAACCAAGGAGGTAAGAAGAAAGTTGGATGATGAATTTAAGGTTCTGAAAAAGAAAAACTGCCAGCCAAGAATTCTGAATCCTGCAAAACTGTCCTTCAAAAATGAGGTTGAGAGGGGAAGGGCAAGAAGGTGGCTGAGTAAGGAGCTCCAAGAGTCAGCTCATCCAACAGGGCAGTTAGTAATCACCCAGGGCTATCTAAAGCTCCTGCTTGAGGGGCTCAAGAGATGAGAAAAGCATCCTGCAACATCCTTGAACAAATGGAAGGAGGAGACTGTCCATCTGCAGTGAAGTTGCATAAGCAGAGCATTCCATGCCGTGTACACCAGGGCCCATCCTCCACTGGCAACACATGCTTCCTTGAGAGCAGTTCCATGGGAGGAGTTGGAAGCTCCATTTTCCAAAAATGGGGGAGGGAAAGACAGTTGGCCATTGATGTCAGCTACCGATTAGTAAATTTGGGTGGCTAAAGTATAATCCTAAGAACAGCTAAAGTATGAACATGTCCAAAGTGGAAAGAGGCCAGTAGCCATCATTTTAACTCTGTCCCCAACATGAGGGGAAGTGCAGCTGATTGAAAATCTGAGAGTGAGGAATGGCTTCTTTCCACTTAGATTGGATTGCAGCCCTAGCCTAGCTTCGAGCCCCACCTCCTGCAGGGAGGAAGCTGATGGGACCTGCACCAGCCTCTCTGGGTAATTGCAGGTGCTTTTGGCTGGAATGAACTGAATAGTCAGACACTTGGGGCTCCATCCCTGCACCCCAATAGATAGGAGAGTAGCTGTGTTTCCTCAGTCTCCTGAATAATTGCAGGTGCTTCTGGTCTTCACAAGCTGGTTTGTTGAGTGCCTTTGATTTAATCACCAACCCAACCCTGCCCCCACATAGAATAGGAGTGGGCTGGTGTTTCTTCAGCCTATCAGGGCAACTACAGGTGCTTTTGGCCCACACAAACTCAATTTTGGGTGCCTGTGGCTCCACCCCCATCCCCAATAGGACAAGGGGGGGCGGTGTTTCCAAGCCTTTCTGGGTAACTGCAGGTGCTTTTAACCCACACAGACTGAATAGTTAGACACCTGTAGCTCCATCCTCACCCCCAAGTAGGATAGGAGAGGAGGTATGTTTCCTCAGGCTTTTGGGCAATGGCAGGCACTTTTGGCCTGCACACACTAGACAGGTGGGTACCTTTGGATCCACCCCCACCCCCAATAGGATAAGAGAGGCTGGTATTTCTTCAGCCTTTCCAGGCAAGGGCAGGTACTTTCAGCCTGCATGTACCGAACTGTTGGGCACTCGTGGATCTACCCCCACCCTGCAATAGGATAGGAGGGATCTGGTGTTTCCTCAGCCTTTCCGGGAAATGATAGGCAATTTTGGCCTGCATGACTGGACGTTTTGGCACCTGTGGATGCACCCCCTCCCCCCAATATATTAAGAAGACACTGGGTGAGAACAAAGAAGAATTTGAAAGCATACATTAAAAAAATAGCAGATCTTACAGAATGAAAGGCACAATAAATGAAATTAAAAATACACTGGAGGCATATAACAGCAGATTTGAGAAGGAAGAAGAAAGAATAGAATCCAGTAGCTTGAAGATATGGCCTCCATAAGCAAACATAAAAAAGAACAGATGAAGAAAGAAATTGAAAAATATTGCACAGGGTTTCAAGGAACTAAACAACAGTAAAAGGCTTGCAAAAATGAATGTCATGGCTGTCCCAGTAGGAGAAGAGAAGGGAAAAGTGGCAGAAGGAATATCTGAAGAAATGATGGTAGAAAATTTCCCAAATCTAGTGAAGGATATAGATATTCATGTTCAAGAAGCACAATATACTCCCAACTGAACAAATCTGAAAAGACCAAATCTGAGACACATACTAATCAGAATGTCAAATGCCAAAGACAGAGAATTCTGAGAGCAGCAAAAGAAAAGCGATGTATAACATATAAGAGACACCCAATAAGAATACGTGCCAATTTCTCATCAGAAACCATGGAGGCAAGAAGACAGTGTTATGGTATATTTAAGATACTGCAAGAGAAAAACTGCCAGCCAAGACTCTTATATCCAGCAAGATTGTCTTTCAAAAAATAAAGGGAAGTTTAGAATATTAATATAGGAACAGAAACTGAGAGAGTTTGTAAACAAGAGAGAGGCTTTGCAGGAAATAGAGAAGGGAGTGCAACAGCCTGAAAAGAAAAGAAAGGAGAGAGAGGCTTAGATAAGAGTCTGAAAATGAAGATTTAATGGATTAAATTCACCAATCAAAAGATACAGACTGGCAGAAATGAATAAGAAAATATGAGCCTTCTGTATGCTATCTGCAAGAGACTTACATTAGAACCAAGGAAATGAGCAGATTGAAAGTAAAAGGCTGGAAAAGATATTCCATGCATGCAGAAACTAAAAAAAGGTGGAGTAGCTAAACGTATATTGGATGAAATAGACTTTAAAGGCAAAACTGTTATTAGAGACAAGTACAAATATTTTATATTAATAAAAGGGGCAACTCACCAGGAAGAAATAACAATCAGAAATGTTTATACATCTAACCAGGATGCCCCAAGAAGCATGAGGCAAACACTGGCAAACCTGAAGGGATAAATAGATATCTCTACAATAATAGTTGAAGACTTCAATACACCATTGTCAGCCCTGGATAGAACATCTGGACAGAGGATAAAGAAAGAAACAGAGAGCTTGAATTTCATAATAAAAGAACTATACCTAACAGAAATGTTATAGAGCATTACACCCAAAATAGCAGGATATATATTCTTTTCACTGATGGATCCTTCTCCAGGATAAACCATATGTTAGGTAAAAAGACAAGTCTCATTAAATTTTAAAAAGATTGACATTATATACAAAACACTTTCTCTCATCATAATGGAATGAAGCTGGAAATAAACAATGGAAGGAAAAAGGGAAAATTCATAAATATATGGAGATTAAACAACACACTCTTAAGTAATCAGTGGGTCAAACAAGTAATTGCAAGAGAATTCAGTATATATCTTGAGATCAATGAAAAAGAGAACACAACTTATCAAAACCTACAGGACATTGCAAATGCAGTGCTGAGAGGGAAATTTATAAGCCTTAATACTTACATTGAAAAAGAAGAAAAAGCTAAAATAAAAGACCTAGCTGTACACCTAGGAACTAGGAAAAGAAGAGCAAACTAATCCCAACCCAAGCAGAAGGAAAGAAATAGTAAAGATCAGAGCAAAAATAAATAAAATCGAGAACAAAATTATGCAGAAACAACAAAACCAAAAGTTGCTTCTTTGAGAAGATCAACAAAATCTATAAACCCTTAGGTAGACTGACAAGGATAAAAAGAGAAGATGCAGATAAATAAATTCAAAAATGAGAGTGGGGACATTACCACTGAACCTGCAGAAATGAGAGAAATCATAAGAGGATAGTATGAAAAACTGTATGCCAAAAACTAGACCACATTGATGAGATTGACGAATCTCTAGAAACACAAAAACAACCTCCACTGACCTGAGAAGAAATAGAAGACCTCAACAAACCAATCACATGTGAATCCATTGAAACAGTCATCAAAACCTTCCAAAGATGAAAGCCACAGGACCAGATGGCTTCACAGGTGAATTCTACCCACCTTTCAAAGACTACTTAATACCAGTCTTGCTCAAGCTCCAACAAAAATTTAAACAGGAAAGAATGCTACCAAACTCATTCTATGAAGCCAGCATCACCCTAATACTAAAACCATGTAAAGATACTATGAAAAAAGAAAAAAAATCACAGACCAATACCTCTAATGAATACAGATCTAAAAATTCTCAACAAAATAATTGCAAACTGAATCCAAAAGCATATTAAAAGAATTATTCACCACAATCAAGTGTGTTTTATCCCAGCAATGCAGGGAGTTTTCAATGCAAGAAAATCAATTAGTGTAATAAACCTCATTAATAAGTTGAAGAAGATAAATCACATGATCTTCTCCATTAACACAGAAAAGGCATTTGACAAAATACAGTATCTTTCTTGATAAAAACACTCCACAGGATAGGAATAGAAGGAAGCTTTCTCAATATAGAAAAGTGCCTATATGAAAAACCTACAGCTACCATTTCACTCAATGGTGAAAGACTAAAAGCTTTCTCACAGAAATCAGGAGCAAGACAAGGATGTCCACTGTCACCACTATCAGTCAATATTGTGCTAGAAGTTCTAGCTAGAGCAATTAGGCTACATAAAGAAATAAAAGTCACCCAAATAGGAAAGTAAGAAGTAAATATTTCACTTTTCCTTGATGATATGTTTCTATATCTAAAAAATACTGAGAAATCTATAACAAAGCTTCTAGAACTGATAGACAAGATACGCAAAGTGGTGGGAATACAAGATTAGTATCCAAAATTTAATAGCATTTCTATATACCACTGATGAGGAATCTGAGGAAGAAATCAGAAAAAAAATTCCATTTAGAATAGTGATTAAAAGAATCAAATATTAAAGAATAAACTTAACCAAAGGCATAAAGGACCTATATTCATAAAACTATAAAACATTGCTAAAGGAAACTGAAGAAGATTTTTTTAAAATGGAAGGACTTTCTGTATTCATGGACTGGAAGACTAAATATAGATAAGATGTTAATTCTACCCAAATTGATTTACAGATTCAACCCAATCCCAGTAAAAGTCCCAACAACCTTTTTTGCAGAAATCGAAAAGCATATTATCAAATTTATTTGGAAGGGTAAGCGGCCCAGAATAGCCAAAAATGTCTTTTAAAAGAACAATGATGTTGGAGGAGTCTCACTTCCTGACTTTAAAGCATATTACTTAGCTACAGTGGTAAAAACAGCATGGTACTGGCATAAAGACAGACAGATTGACAAAAGGCACTGATTTGAGAACTTAGAAATAGACACTCACACAAAGTCTGGTGATTTTTGACAAGGCTGACAAGCCCTTCCAGCTAGGTCAGAACAGTGTAGTCAACAAATGAGGCTGGGAGAACTGGATTTCCATAGCCAAAAGAAAGAAAGAAGCCACCTATCTCACACTTTATACAAAAAATTAACTCAAAATGGATCAAGAACTTAAATATAAAAATGACAACCATAAAACTCCTAGAAGGAAAATATCTTCAAGATCTTGAACTTTACACAAAAGAAACAAAAGAAAAAATAAACAAATGGAACCTTCTCAAAATTACACACTCTTGCACCTCAACAGACTTTGTCAAACGGGTGAAAAGGCAGCCAATTCAATGGGAGAAAATCTTTGGAAATCACATATCCAATAAACGTTTAATATCCATGATATATAAAGAGATCATACAACTCAACAATAAAAAGACAAACTACCTGATTAAAAATAGGCAAAAGACTTGAAAAAAAGTTTTCTAAAGAAGAAATACAAATAGTGAAAAAACACATGAAGAAATGTTCAATATCACTTGTGATTATGGAAATGCAAATCAAAGCTACAATGAGATATCATTTCACACCTATTAGAATGGCCACTATTAAAAAGTTGGAAAACTGTAAGTGTTGGAGAGGATGTGGAGAGTTAGGAACGCTTATCCACTTGTGGTGGTGTATTAGGCAGACAAAGGGGTACTGATGCAAAATATCAGAAATCTGTTGGCTTTTATAAAGGGTATTTATCTGGGGTAGAAGCTTACAGTTACCATGCCATAAAGCATAAGTTACTTCCCTCACCAAAGTCTATTGCCACGTGCTGGGGCAAGATGGCTGCTGAAGTCTGCCAAGAGTTCAGGCTTCTTGGGTTCCTCTCTTTCCAGGGCTCCATTTCTCTCCAGGCTCAGCTGGTGTACTCTATCCACAAGTACAGCTGTAGACTATCAGGCGATCAGCATTGTCTCTCTCCCGGGGCCTTCTGCCATGTCTAAGGAGCTGTCTCTATTCTTCTGTGTTCTTCCACTGTGTGTTAACTTCCCGGGCTCCAGCTCAAAACTCCAGCATCAAAACTCCAACTCTGTCCTTTGCCATGTCTTTCATCTGTGAGTCCCCACCTACCAGGGGGCAGGGACTCAACACCCTACTGACGTGGCCCAATCAAAGCCCTAATCATAATTTAATCAAGCCCAGAGGAGTAGACCAGTTTACAAACATAATCCAATGTCTATTTTTGGAATTCATAAATAATGTCAAACTGCTACAGGTGGTAATGTAGAATGGTATAGCTACTGTGGAGGACTGTTTGGCAGTTCCTAAGGAAGTTGAATATAGACTTGCCATGTGACATGGCAATACCATTATTAGGTGTATATCCAGAAGAACTGAGAGCAGTGACTTGAACAGACATCTGCACACTAATGTTCATAGTGATGTTATTCACAATTTCCAAAAGACTGAAACAACCTAGGTGCCCATCAACCGATAAATGGATAAACAAATTGTAGTGTATACACACGATAGAATTTTATACAGCAGTAAGAAGAAATGAAGTTGTGAAGCATAAGACCACAAGGATGAACCTGAATGGCATTATGTTGAGTGAAGAAAGCCAGACACAAAAGGACAAATACTGTATAATTGTGCTATTATAAAGTAAATATATTTTGTAAACTCATGGAATTAATAATTAGAATATAGGTCACCAGAGAATAGAATGAAATTAGAGAATGGAAAGCTGAGGGTTAATCTGTGCAGAATTGGTAAAAAAGTTTGTTTGTATATCTTTGAAAGTGAATAGAAATGGTGAAAGCACATCATAGTGTTTGTAACTGGCAGAGCTATTATATGGGTATGACAATGATTGAAAGGGAACACCTAAGGTCATGTATATTACTAGAAGGAGAGCTAAATAATATAACATGGGAATGTAGAACATAGTGAAACCTCATGAGAAACATGAATATGGGTGATATTGAATATATGACTGTTTTTACAAAATGTAAATAGAAATAAACTAGTGAGATGGAAATAGAAAAGCAGCTATGTATGGTAGGGGAAGCATAGAGAGATTGAGGGGTGATGAGTTTTTGTTTGTTTTTTGTTTATTATTGTTATTGGAATAATGAAAATGCTCTAATAATGACTGAAGTGATGAATGCACAAATATGTGATTATACCAAATACCATTGATTGTACACTTGGATGGTTTGTATGCTGTATTAATATGTATAAATAAAATTGATTTGTTAAAGAAAAAGGAAACTAGAGAATAATCTAGTATACATACAAAATAGTGATTTCAGTGGTGCATGAAATTGTGGCTAATAGTATAAGTATTAGAGTGTTCTTCCTTTACAAAGTGCTAAGAATATGGAGATACAGGGGAAAATTACAACTAATGTAACTTATGGACGATAGTTAACAGTGATATTGTAATATTTTGTAGCAATGGCAAGATTTTTTTTAATACTAAGGGACAATAATAGGGCGGTATAAGGGTACATGGGATTTTTGCTTTTGGAGTAATGAAAATGTTCTAAAATTAAGTGATGTGTTGACAACACAACACTGTGATGTAAATGAGAGTCATTCAGGGTACACTTTAAATGGATTGTATAAAACATGGGACTTTATAACACAGGAATCCAGGTTGGATGAGTGATTGTGGTTAACAGGACAAATATGAGAATATTTTTTCCTGCACAGAAACAAATACATACTACTAATATAGGGTGTTAAATTGGGGGGGCTTGGGGGTACACCAAATGTAAGATATGGACTATAGTTTGCAGTAATATTTTGACGATGCTCTTTCATAGTTTGTAACGAAAGTGTCACAATAATGCAAGGTGTTGGTGGTGTAGATATGTATGGGAGCCTTGTATGAGGATATGCATGTTTGTTTCGTAAATTCACAAATTTTCTATACATTTATTGTTTATGTTTGTTCATGTATGAATGATATACTTCAATAAAATTTTATTTAAAAAAAAGATCAGTGGGGAGGGAGGTGCATGACTGTTGGCAGCTCAGTTGGCCCATGGGTAAATATAGTTGACTCCAGGCAGCCCCTATGTCCATGTTAGATGTCCAGAACACTACCGTTTGCATGCTACACACGCTGTTGGGGGTTACGGCTCTAAGGAGCACCCTCCCAAACCAGGACTGGTGCAGGAATTGCACGGGGCTACCCTGCAGGGAAAAGGCATTGTTGGGATAGCAGTTAAGTGTGGCTAGGAAATGCAGCACTGACAAAGTGTTAGTTGAGTGAATGCTTCACTTGGAAGTCAATGATTCAGAATCATTGTTAAATGACTCCCTACAATCAGGAGAGCCTCTGTTCCTTTTATTTCCTTCTGGAAGCCATTGAAGCAGCATATCTCTCTTGTCTTCAAAATCCCCCACTGGGAATAATTAAATGGAAAAATGAAGATTATTTGAATCATTGAGTTTTGGGAAGAAATGATTTGTGGGCATTGACTCCCTGGAACTGGAGGATTAAGTTTGAGAGGAAACTAATACTTTCTCAAATCAAGAACTGTGTGTGTGTGCATGCTGTACTACTCATGAGGAGTTTCTGTGCTTATGAGGTAGCAAGTGGAGTATAATCCTATGAAGATGTGCACATTCCCTAAAAGTTTGAAAATAACATTATCCATGTAGCAATGTTGGCCTTATTAGACAAATCTATTTGCCAGTTTCTTGAGGAAATTTATGGGGCAGCTTTACCTATATTGCTCTGTCCATGTTAAGACAACTTGAAATTTGGAGAGAGCAGGACCCTGAAAGGAAGTAGGAAAACCTGTGTGATAAAGGTGGACATGTGAGGACTGAAGTGTATTTGTAAAGGACACTATTCTTGGGTTAGTGGGAAAATGAAACAACTGCTTGGTAAGGATTATACACGATGGATCAAAAGAGAGAGTAAAAGGATGGAAAGAGGTCACTGGTCCAAATTGAAACCAGTGACCCCGGGAATTTTTTAAATTAATATTATAATTAACCACATTTTCTCTTTAGGCAGTTATTTTAAAATTTGAGGCTAGGTAGCTCTGCATTTAAGGCACTTTATTAGCTTATTAAGAGGTTTTATAGTAGCCCCTGTTCTGCTATTTGCAGCTAGTTTGTTATTTGACTTCTTTGGAATAAACATAAAACTGAGTTTTCTCATCCTTTCTGAGAATGAATAATAGGACATTTATATACAGATTATATTTTCACGTTAATGTCATGGATATAAAAACTTAAAAATAATGAGTCATTTCCAAGGAACCCTACTTAACTTATATTTGCCTATAAGAAGCTCTACATATCAAGATAGAGCTGCACCTGAAATAGATTTGGCCATTTTCAATAAGATGTGATGTGCCTTCATGTTCTGAGAATGACAGAGGCTTAAAAGGATCTTCATGGTCTCAGCAGAAAGAGTGAGCTGGCCAAATTGAGTACCAGAAAGACAGGTGATACACTTGGGAGCTTTAGATGGATTAAATTCACAACACCCCATAAATTGCATCTTCAGGAGAAGAGTGAGGGTCAATGAGATTTCTAAGAATATTTCAAGTGCAGATTTTCATACCCATATCCTCACCATAGTTATATTTAAAATTGAAACTTAAGTTATGCTCCACTATTTTTTGGTAATTCACACTTATGAAATGTAGAAAGCAATCTGCCTCTGGGGACACCTTTTTACCTTGGAGTATCTATCAATCAATGTTTTCCTCTGACTCACTTTAACATATATTCAATTTGTGTTGTTAATTTGTACTTACTGAGTTTTGGGGTCATCTTATATTGCTAGGCCTTGATTTATCATTCTTGAATTTAAGAATTTAATATGGCACCATAACACTCAATTTGATACATAGCGTCAGTAGAAAACCAAAATATAGTGAAGAGACTAAATTGTAGTTTGATAGCTGTTCAAAAGATAGGTTAGAATGTCTAGTCTTTTTTTTTATTAACCTATGGATCCCTATCTACTCTGCCCAGTCAAAAGTTTCCTACATAGATTTTTCTGCACAGTCATGTTTATCTGGGTTCTTAGACTGAGCTTTGGAACCGAATAAAAAAGTTAGGTGACAGAATGAGAGATTTCATCTGGTAATATTCCCCAGTACAATAAGCTTAAATGTTAAAAAATGACTGATTATTATATAGCTTTTAAAGGTAGTGAGTTTAATTCAAAAGAAACAGTGGAGCCTATCTGAAAGTCATGACATTCTCCTTAAAGTATAAAAAAGCGCACTTCCTCCTATAACACTCATCTAAACAAATTTTGATATTATGACTCAGTTTCCAGATATATTTTGATTAGTGCTAATCAACACATTCAATTAAATCTTGCAACTCTACTTCCTCACAAAAAGCTCAAAACCTGGAAAGTTCCCATCAGAGAAACCAGTGTCTCTCGCAGTGTTGACAATAATATTGGTATGAAACATCTTTCAGATCTCTCATTTCTTTCCTGCATGTAATATAAAGCCTATCATCAACTCAGCCTCTAAGTAAACACAGCAATATGTGGTCTCAACATGGGAGCCATTCATTGCTTTGAAGACACTGTCAATTATTGCTTAAATATTCACAACAGGCTCTGCATCCCAATAGTCTGCAGTTGCACATTTACTCAGCAATGACTCTTTTATGTAATACGAAGGTTTGAAAAAACCTGCTGTTCTCATCTATTCATACATATTATATTTCTTTTAAAACTCACATTCATGCTCAGACAAGCACTACCAACTAAGTTTGAATAATATTGTCACCTTATAATAGTTGCATATGTAGCAGGGCAATATTATCTCTGAATAGATAATGAGTATCACGTACAAAAGAGACAGTGCTTCAATCTGTATCTTATTTTTAAGGTACCCTAGACTGAGAGCTACTCCAAGTCCTGCTGAGACAAGATAAGCTGGCTCCAAGAACAGAAATGCACTTGACATTATTGTTCCTAGCTGCCTCATATGTGACCCCTCTTTAACACAGACTCACGTGGATTACAATTCACATCCTGCCAGGTATCTAGGGAAGCTTTGTCCTGAGTTATGTTTATCACCATATCAGCTACCTACCTATTCCAAATTCCCACCTTTGATAGACCCTGCCACCTGACTTAAATCTAAAGATAGTGGAACAAAGACGAGGTCATGCTTCAGCTTGTGGCACTGACCCAGAAAATACGAGGAATCCTCTCTGGCCTGGAACATATTGGCCCAGCCAGAAATGGTGGGGTTCACTTGGAGCCCAAGAACTCTTTCCCACCAGCAGTCTTGAGGTCTAGAATTCAATATGCCATATAGACCCTGGGTACGCTAGTGGGTAGGTCATTGTACCTCCTAACCCCCACTCAGCCCACATTTCCCTGATTACTTCATAGCTCCTCATCCAACTGGATACACCAAGGCCAATGTTATAGAATTAAGAAGTAGTCTACAAGCCAACTCCCATGGAGAGTATATCTAGTTCTCCACTGTGCCCTTCCACATCAGCCTCTGAAGCCATGAAAATGTCCTCCAGATTTGTTCTGTGCCCTTGGCTCCTGCATTAGCCCCAATGGTTCCCCAATGGCTCCCCAACCATCCCCTGCACTGGCCCCATCTTATGGGAGGACTAGCATGCCTCAAATCCAAGCCTCATTTCCAACATTGTTCCCTTATCTTTTGTTTATTTTTAAATGTTGTTTCCTTACACAGTAACCATTATCACCCCACACCTCTGACTCTACTATGAACTTATATTTATTTTTAAGGTGGAATGACTAAAATTACCAAGATGAAGAAACACATCGCTTATACGAGAAAGAGAGTATTTTTGAAATAAAATCATATATAAAGTATTTTTATTTACTGGACAATTTTTCAGTCTTTTAAGGCCTCTAATATGAAATTTGCTGTGGTAATTATACAGGCATCACAATGAATACAGAGGAAATTTGGTAAACTTTAAAATTAGAGAATCCGCAATTTATAATTTTATACTTTCCTTCTCTACTATAGAAGAGCTTTGGATTTGAATTTTCCTACATAATTTGATCTTTTATCTGATCTTCTTTTCCTATAAGATTATGCCCAATAAGTGCAACCCCAAGTTTCTCATACAAGGGGAATTTGTGATAGCAAATAATATTTGCATGATCAGCAAAACTTGCTGCTGAAAATAAAGTGATAATTTTGAGAGTGTTCTACTGTGACATACAGCATTTACCAACAAGTTTTAACAACTTCCAAGTTATTGAATAAATGAGCCTAGGTGATGAAGCTGCAATTTTAATTTGCCAGAATATTTCTATAGCTCTCATCAGTAATAATTAATGATGTCCAAATATTGACTGATCATCTGCATAGAAAATATTCTGGAAAATTTTTAAGGATTACTAAGGATGAAATTTGGATGAAGACTTTAGTAACTGAGTTACTCGACATTAAGGAGGGATATATAAAATAAAATAAATAAAATAAAATAAAATAAATAAAATAAAATAAAAACAAATCTTTAAAATAAGAAACAAACAAACAAAAAAAAAAACACCACAGACACCAAAATGAGACTTTCTTCCTTTAGGTGGTTAAGACTAAAAGATAATTGAAAAATAAATATTTTTCTAACCATGTAATTTAATATTATAAAAAATTAGTTCCTCTAGTAAGAGAACCAAAATAATGACCCACTGGTCTGCTTTGTCACATAGGAATTTGTTCTGTTGCGTATAACAAAAATCCAACTATAGTGACTTAATCCAATAGGGCTTTAATTGTTCTCATATTAAACAAAGTCTGGAGGTAGAGAGTATAGGGATGAAGCAGATGCTTGTGAAAATCACCAATGACCCAGGATCCTTCTAACCCTCTGCACCTCCCCCCTTAACACCGCATCTGTCATCCTCTTCCTCCACTTCTTCTTCCTTCTCCTAAAAAAGAGTAAAAGGCAAAGACAAAGTGTAGCCAGTCAAGTCTTCCCTTTTTAAACATGTAGATATTATAGCTTACTCTTCAAATAGACTTTAGTTTCAAACTCATTGGTCAGAATGAGAGACACCTGGCTACTCTTAGCTGTAAATGGGTCTGGGTAAATTATTTTTCCCGGGCATTTGCTCTCTGACACAACCAACCAACCAAACTGGGATTCTATTATTAAAAATGAAGAGGAGAAGATAACTAACAGTGTCTGTCACATACCATGCCAAGCTTCTCTCCATGGAATCGCCCTTTATTATCTGTATTAGTTTGCCTAAGGCTGTCAATGCAAAGTACCAGAAATGGGTTGGATTTTACAATGGGAATTTTATTAGGAGAAAATCTTAGAGATCCAAGGCTGTGAAAATGTCCAAATAAAGGCATCATCAGAGATGCTTTCTCACCAAAGGTCAGCTGCTAGCAGATCCTGAAGTCCTGCCACGTGGGTGAGGCAAGATGGTGGGTCTGCAGGTCTTCTCAACTTTCTCCTCAAGCTCAGCTGTGAGTGAACAGGCATCCCTCCCTGGGCCTCATCTCCTTGAGACTTTTAGGGCTTTTCTGTCTTTCTGAAGCTGTAGGCAAACCTGGAGTCCTCTCTCTCACATGGCTGGGTCAAAATGGCAGAGCTCCCTTTTCTGTGTGTGTGTGTCTCTCTCTGTGTTTTTAGTTTATATAAGACCCAGCAAGAGAGCAGAGACCTAACCTGAGTCACCTCTCACTGATGTAGTTTAATCAAAAGCAATCTAATCAAGGTCTCTTAACTGAATCTAATGCAAAGGGCCTCTTAACTGGATCTAACCAAAAGGCCCCACACACAATAGGCTTCCATGCACAGGAATGGGGTCCACAAAAGACTCAAACCAGGACACTGTCCTTTATACATTTTACTATGGAGATAAATTCCTACCACTTACTACTGAGGGTCACATTATATATAACTTCAGGTACCATCAATGATACTATTTTCCTGTTGCTGAGTCCCATTACAGGGTAGACCTACTTAGCTAGCAATGCAATTTAATAAGAAACCTGAGTTTAACATGCCCTTGAGATATTAACCTAGGACTTTAGGCACCCACAATTAGTTCAATAATCCCTCTTTCCCTAGCCCTATTTGCTCCCTTTCTGTTGTACTATCTCTACATTTTCATTCAGGCACACATAATAATTCTATCTAAAATATATCAGTGATATCAACAAAAGTGGGATATGTTTTGCTGATCATCTTCCTAAATGCCTCAATTCTTTATAGTGTTTTTTTAAATTAAGACATAGCCTATCTATCTACCTATCTATCTATCAATCTATCTATTCCTGATGTTTTGTGGTATTCATCTAACTGCATTCTGGGATCATTTGCTTACCTGAGCAATTTATCTCATTCAAATGTACAGAACAATATCCCTTCCAAAGCAGTCTGAATACCTTAGAATAAAAGGAAATGCAACTGAGAAAAATTGTGGTTCCCATGAGTCTAAGGTTTTAGAAACCTCTCTTATGTTTTCCATTTTTCTGCAAAATCAAAGGCTTAAATGTGAATAATCATTGTGGTTACATTTTATCCAGAGAGATTACATACCTGTCAAGATACTAACTGTCCAATTCTACTATAGTAGAATGAAATGCAGAAAAGAATTTATTTGATAAATCAAGACTTCCTGTTTTTGTGTAAAATAACTAGAAATAATATATAGAGGTGAGTTTTAAAACTCCAGTTTTCTTAATGAATGCCTGTTTTCTACTTTGTTAGCATATATCTGACAATAATAAAAATAACAATTGATATTTTTATTGTGCTTGAAAGATCCACAAGCATTTAACTTACATAATCTTATTTGATTCTAATTTTTATAAAGTAGGTAGTGAATGTATTATCTACATTCTATAGATAAAATTAAAAGTGCTTAAGTGCCAGATGAAGAATCTATATTCTGATTGCCAGACTGCTGGGAAAATTTCTTTTCACTTAATAAATGCTAAAAAGGCAATCTGAACTTTCACATCTATTGAAAATGAACATAAAATCCCATAATTATATGTCTCATTGTTAACAATTTCCCTGAACAATGGCTAAATCTGCCAGGGTCCAGCACAGGAAAAGTTACTCTCTTCGTTCAATTGGAAGATTCTCAAATAATGAACTCTGATAGGAGGAGGAGGGAAAATTTATTAACTTTTTCCTTCATGGTTTATAATGTTCAGCATCTTATTTAAGCAGGTTTTCCCCACCTGGAACTCTTACAGATATTTTCCTATGTTTTTTTCTAAGGAATTTCCAATACTGCCACTCTCATTTATGTTCATCAGATCACTTGGTGTAATGATCTGAGGTAGGGATCTAATTTTATTTTCCCCATACATACAAGCAATTGTCCTGGAATCATTTATTGAGGTATTATTCTTTCTCCACTAATTTGTGATGTTACCTATGCATGTGTGGATCTTTCTGTGGATCAGAAAGGAAATCAATGTCATACTCTCTTAAATGCCATGATTTTAGAGTAAGGTTTGATATCTGGTAACGAACTCCAAGGGTTTGGAGGTGTCAGAGGAAAGGAGAAGGGATTGGAGAGTTTGTAGGTGAAAGAAGACAGAGTGATAATCTAGAAATGAATTGAAGAAAACAGACTCACTGGGAGTATTGCAATAGTTTACTGGTAGCTATGCCTTTGTCCCTGTCCCTTTCAGAATCTCTTCTCTTCCCATTAACCCATATAATTTAAATTACTTTTAAAAGTTTTAAGTGAGATCATGTCACTCTTCTCATCAAATTCTCCAATAATTTCCTATCTCACTTGGAGTAAAAGCCAAAGTCCCTGCCAAGGCCTAAACAATCTAAATAATCTCAGCTGACCCTAACTCTGACTTCACTGCCTATTACTCGCCACTGTTAACAAGCTACTTCAATCACCCCACAATGGTCTCATCTCAGGTTCTCAAATAGGGTCTCTGTACATGCTCTCCATGAAAAGCAGTTCTGCTGGATATTGTCATGACTGCTCCCTCACTTTATTCTCATCTCTGCTTGAAAGGCATATCATTAGAGAAGCTTAACCTGGACACACTAAATAATGAGCATTTCCTCCCACCATCAATCTTTAACTGTTTCTTTTATTTTTCCCCACTGCTGCCCAATGTTTGTAAACTCCATTACAGAATAGACTCTGGCTCTCTGGTTCATCGTTACAACACAGGTAGCTAGAGCAACACCTAGCTCACAGCAAGCATTGCATCACTCAATAACGGTTGAGAGGGAAAAAATGCCATGTACCTTCAAAAGGCAGCTCAAAACTCATAGAGGCAGCCTAGCAAAAATCATGAACTCTGGGGTCATATAGAACAGGCATTTAAAACCCTGCTCCAAGACCTATTAAATATGTCAAGTGTGTTATGTTAAGCCTAGATCTTATCATATGTTCTATGAAATAATACCAACCTCACAAGATTGACTTGTATAAGGTAAGTGTTCCACAAATATTGATTTTGTTTACTTAATTAGCCTTATTCTTGGCTTAAGGGTCATTTTAGAGTTAAAAGACTTAGAATCAGGTGAAATGAAAAAAATGTTTTTAACTTGCAAATACTAGGGCTATTTATGAATTTTTTTGGTGGGAGGCAAAATGGAGCTGACATTTACTGAGAATTGGTAATGCACCAGTCATTTTACCTAAAGTATTTTATGTCTTCTCTTTTAATCCTACAAATTATACTATCATTCCATTTTACAAATGAAAAAAAACAGAGAATCAAAAAAGTTAAATAACTTGCCGCATGAGAAATAAGGATGGAGATGATTGACAAGTCTTTCAAAAAGTTAAAATGTAAACCTCTTCTTTAGGTTTATGGTTATAACCACTGTTAACAGAGCTATTTCTCATCTCCATATTGGCTTTGGGTTTCTGTCTTCTACCCTAAAACACATTGTATTAATTTTTTTTCATTTGCTACTTGCCATATTGATCTTTTTGTTGTTAATTTCAAGAATTTCCCTTAATGGAATTTTTTTTTTGAAAGAATGCATCTTTGACTACTATGTAATTATGCCTGAACTCTATAATTATGGGAAAAAATAGGAGATTTTCCTTTAAATACAACTATTTTGTTACTCAGTCTTTTAATTTTCCAATCCCAACCCGCTAAATAAAAAAAGCTATTATTACGAATGCATCACACTGGTTCACAGTGTATTTATGAATATACTACATTTCCTTTATCAGGTATGAGCCCCAAATTGTATACATCCTCATCAGCATTCCTTAGCTTCTTCATAAAGTTGGCTTTCCAAAGTGATAACTAAAATATAATTGGTTTTTATTAAGGGTATTTATAAGAAATGGACAAATATAGAAATTCTTCAAAGTGCTGGAAACGTTATTATTAAGGTAATGATTTAGTATATATTTGAGTTGTCTTATATTAAGATATAAAGAATTAAGAAAAATATTCTCTCTCCTTTTGAACTAGTTTAAGCAAGTTATCATTTTTTCTGGGATATCAAAGTATAATTGCTTTACAATAATATTCCAAGCCACAGAAAATGTATAATGTCCTCCCTATGGTTTTAGCTATTTCTAGGAGTATATATTATCTTTGCACTTCTAAGCACAATTCCTGATTAATCCCAATGTTATCTTTCTTATACTATGCATAAAGGCAGACAATCAACATAAGACTTTTACTCATTTCTTAAAAAAACAAAAGCTTTTCATGAGTTTATTAGCTTTTATTCAAAATTTGGGGGTCATGGAGGTGGTTCAATCATTTTGGCAAATCTTTTGCCATCTCACTGACTCACCCATCCCAGTTTCATGAGCTTCAGAGTCTTCTGTTACAGAAAGTCATGCCGCCCTCCACATTTATTATTCTAACTTGAACGCCCCAACCTATCAGTGTGTTCTATGGAACAAAGAGTCTTTCATTATTAGAGCTTCACATTTATTAAAAAGGGTTGTAGTAACAGATTCAAATTTATTTTTCTTCCTGTTACACATACACACTTACTTTTATTTTACACTGAGAACCATGTGATCATACCAACTCCCCTTTTGTCCTCGCTTTAGAGAGGGCACAAAACTAAATATATTTTCTTAGTACACGGTTTTGGCTATTTGTATTTTCATCTTCATCTGGCTTATTACTTGACCCCTAGCATTTATTCTTATCTAAATAGCTTTATATTTTTAAAATGGTAAGTCATTCAAAACACCTTTTTGGAAGGACTTGGTTGTTTTGCTTCTTCATAAAGTTGCAATATACCAGAAACGCGTTGGCTTTTACAATGGGGATTTATTAACTTGTAAGTTTACAGGTCTGAGGCTATGAAAATGTTCAAATCAAGGCTTCATCAAGTGATGCTTTTCTCCCCAAAGACTGGCTATTGGTGATCCTGGACTCCTCTGTCATATGGCAAGGCATATAGCAAGGCACATGGCAGCATCTGCTTGTCTGCCTTCTTGCCTGGGTTTCATTGATTCAGTTTCTGGCTTTTACTGGCTTTCTGCTTCTGTGGGTTTGTTGCTGTTTCTGTGGCCTTCTTTCTCTCTGTCTCTCTCTGTATTCATTTCATTTATAAAGGACTTCAGTATGAGGATTAAAACCCACCTTGGTCACTGAAGTGATCTAATCAAAAGGCGCTTAGCTGGATCTAATAAAAAGTTCCTACCTACAATAGGTTTATACCCACAGGAATGGATTAATTTAAGAATATAATTTTCTGGGACCAATAAAAGCCTCAAACTACCACAATGTGTTTAGTTTCCTATGGCTGCTCAAGCAAATACCATGCACAGGGTTAGCATAAACAATGGGAATTTATTAGCTCATGGTTTTGAGATAGGAAAACGTCCAAATCAAGGCACCATCAAGGTAATGCTTTCTTCCCAAAGACTGGCATTCTGGGGCTGGCTGCAGGGATCTTTGGTCCTGGGCTCTGTCTCATGGCACTCAACATGGTGGCTTCTCCTGGCCTCTCCCTTCTCGTTTGGGTTCCATTGACCTTCAGTTTCTGGCTTTCTCTCTATCTGAATTTCATTCTGCTTATAAAGGGTTCCAGTAATAGGATTAAGACCCATCCTGATTGAATTGGGCCATACCTTAACTGAAGTAACATCCACAGGAATGGATTAAATTTAAGAACATGTTTTTTTTCTGAGGGTACAGCTCTAAACCATCACACATGGGTTGTTAATAATTTTTTCCTTGTTACGTCTATACATGCATAGGCATATATATATTCTGAGAACTTTCTCAATCTCTCCCATATGAGTTACAATGCTATTCATGCTACCTCTGCCATTTCATTTTAGGGCAGCTTTGGGGAGGTAAAAATGAAGCTTCCTAAGGAGCTTAATGTGACACATGGTGGATGATTCATTTTCAGATTCATAAAAGCACTGGGTGTTAAAATATTGGTTATTTTCCATTTGTCCTAGAGCTACAAGGCCTACTTATATCTCAGTTGGATAAAATGACTCATGATCAAGATCAGATTAAGAAACTAGCCTCTGCAACTGTTGTTTCAGATGATAAATAAAATAATGATGAATGGGGATGAGAAAACAAAGAATTAGTTTAAGATATTTGTCTGGAAAAAAAACTTTGGGGCTGTTTTAAAGGTCCAGAGTTGGGTAGGAGAGACTATTTGAAAAGACTATTGCAATAGAGAGAACACTGCAACTACAAGATCTTCAAGTGTCTCAAAGGTCACACACAGAGGGCTTTTCTTTTAGAAGGAGTAGACCTGGCTTGAAATAATGGGTGTTGGGAGAGTGGGGTTGAGCAGGAGGCATGACTGGACAGTTGAGCAGGAAATGTTTTTCTCTGCAGACAGCCAATTCTCAGGAGGGGCCATAAGGGGGGTTGTTTTGCATTTCAATATTTTTTTAAGGTTAGGGGTTAACTAAAGTTCAGGGTTCTGGGGGAAGGAGAGAAACCTGACTAAAGTTTGGTCAATTCAAGTTAGTGAGCAATTTATTCATATGGGTCAGTAAAGTTAAACAGTTTAGCTCACCATTTATGAGGTGAAGAATGGAAATTTGGAGGATCTGCATCTGGCCTTGTCATAGGTAAATAAGGGGAGCATCTGCAAGTCTTATCAAAGTCATATGGGGAAGGGTGGTTTTATTGCAGTAAAACATTTCCTGGAACACAAAAATGGGGTATTTCTTAAACATCACTGTTTTTCAAGAGCACAGTTCTCGGGTGAAGTTCAACATTGTCAGGGGTTACTAGCACATGGAATTTCCTACAAAAAATGGATCAGAATTCTAATAAATTGTGGGAGAAATAGTATTACCAAAAATCCCTGAGCCCATGCCTTAGAGAAATTCTTTTGGCTGGTCAGGCTTTAAAACAACTCTTGATCCTCCCTATTTGCACATGTAAGAAACAAGTTATAGAAATTGTAGTCTCCAAATGTTGCATAATTCCCACTTTCTACCTAAAATACAGTGGAGGATAATGCACAAGAAAGAACCTCTGAATGTTCTGAACCTATGTTCTCCATAGAACAATAAACAGGGGTATCTCAAAGAATCTTGATCTAATTAAGGATCTTCCTCACCCTCAAATTCCTTCACAATTGCTATTGTAGGATAGCTTCCCTTTGTAAAAGGGTTTTCATCATGAGTGTCCTGTCTCTGTTCCACTCTTGCTTAAGGGTAAATCTATTGCGAGTTTCATATAGCTTGTTCTTTTAGTGCATAGGCTACTGGACCATGAGAAGCTACATCTGGATATGACCATAAGGACTGTGCAATTGCTGGAGAGCCTGGGTTTTGAATTGGAGGGGCTAGAGTGGATTTTGGATTGCCTCCCTTGGGGAAATGGGAAGTGAGTTCTGTGTTCGGGGAGAAGGGCATGGATATTTGCTGACCAGTAAAAAGAGACTACAATGAAGATGACTAGCTTTCTACCATAGACTCATGTTCTTCTTCCATAGAGTTGGGCTGTTGCTGAAAAGTTACTTCTCAGTCAGGGACTCTTATTCCCAGAACCCTCTTTGCATAAAACCTGACTCATGTGACTAGTTCTAACCAATGGAATGTGAGTGAAGTAATGTGCTCCCTTTCCAGACCCTTCCAGGTTTGCATAAGCAAACCTCTCTATACCTGGTCCTCTCTCCTCATCTGCTGGCTAGATGCCAAAGGCTGTCACGCTTTCAAAAGTATCTTGGTGAAGATGGTTTCTGCCTGCATGAAGCAGAGTCCTCCACACTAGCCCATCACAATTAGACTTTATGTGATTGAAGAATAAACATATATAAGATAATATTGGCTCATGATAATCTCAATTTCTGTCTGTCAGTAAGTGCTGGACATTGGATACATACTTTCAATTTTTAGGAGGGGAAGACAAAATGTGTGAGTCTTTCACAAAATGTGAAAGATTTTTCTCATGCATAAAGTAGAGACATATATTATTAAGAAGCAAAAGAAAATGGAAACTCCTTAGTGTAGACCTTATGAGAAATCTACTTTCTGCATGATTTTTCTGTAACCCTACAACTGCTCTAATAAAAAAATTAAACAGTAAAAGCAAACAGTTGATACTTGGGAGAAATTTACTTATTATCTAAAATGTCAGTATGTAACCTTCATAAGAAAAAAAAACCTCTTGTCTATAATAGTTTTTTTTTAATATATATAAAGCAAAGCAATTTACTCCCAGTGTCCAACACTTAAAAACAAATGAAACAAAACTAGTTGTTCTGTCTATGTAGGCAGATGACAGAAGAAGGGAAAGGGCATAATATTTATCCAGAATATGCTTAGGTCGAATGCTTTAGTGACATCTCCTTTAAGCATCACCAAAACTTATACAGATGAGAAAAATCTAAGCTCAGAAAAGTTAGTAACTTGCTCAAGATCAAAATGTGACTAAATAGGCATCAATATTCAAACCTAGATATATTAGAATAGTTTGACTATAGCTTCCAGCTAAAATTTTTCAGCTATCATATAAACCTACTTCTCCATCATCATCACATAGTCATCATCATCATTTACATAATTATTATGACTACCATTATTGTTTTCATCCCACCTAGCATTCATGGTGCACCTACTATATGAGCAGAACTGGGCTAGGTGCTTGTCATGTACTCTCTTTAACCCTCATAACCAATCTCATTTTTATTCCACTTAGTATCTGTTGAACTTCTATTGTGTGGCAAATACTGGGCCAGGTGTTTGGCATAGATTATCTTGTGCTTTCACAAAACTGAAGTAGTTACTCTTATTTTACTGAAGAATAATTCAGGCTTGGAGAGTTTAAGAAATTAAACAGAGTTCACACAGACCATATGTAGCCAAGAAAGTATTAAAACATCTCAATATATGCAGTACATCATGTTTCTTCAGAAATAATTCACATATATTGCTTCATTTGATCCCCATAACGATTATTAATATCAGTTATTCTTACAGGTGAAAAACATTGAGTCACAGAGAAGCAAGTTTCAAAATGTCTTGGTGGAGGAGATTGAGCTTGAACATGTCTCTTATTCCAGTGCTTTTTCCATCACTTCACAGGCCTATCTTCAATGACAGCTTCCACTTGAATAACGGTATTCCATATTTCATATACATGTGGAAAAGATATCTAAAAAGCCCCATTGATGAGAATTTTGGAGTTGAGCTTCACTTCACTGGTTTTAGAGGAGACACCTCTGTGAAGAAGGATCATTTTACTACCTTTCTATAACAGGACAGGTAGCTAAGTTGAATATTTAATGCTTTTTGGAAGGAGTTTTGTTTATTAGAGTTAATTAATTTTGCACAGATGTGAAAGGGTGAAGATAAAGTAAACATTAAACATGAAAAAAGAGAAACATGCTTTCCAATCTCATCAAGATCCATTTTTCTTTTTGTTACATGACTCTGGTTGCTCACAACCATATTCCATGGTCTGTTAGCTGCAGAATAGAAGTGTGCTATCGGATAACATATAAGACTAATGAGCAGGGATATAAGGGTTTTGAGGGCTCCAGCCCACATTTGTTCTCAACATTTCTGAAACAAAAAGTTGCTTCCTCAAACTGATACTGTTGTATACTGAAATTCCCTATAATGACAATCAGCAAAGGGACAGAATTTGAGAGGTAGGCCATTATGCATCTTTCTTAGTATTACATATGAATGTGAATTTGCAGATGAAGATTCTAAACCAAGTAGGGCTCTCCCTGCTTCCCCAAGGTTGGGAAGGTTAGGAAGAAGAATCAACTTAAAGTTACTTTTTAGAACTTTTTAGAACTGTAGGAATAGGGCATGCTAATGATAAATTTTTGGAAGGCTACTGGCTGCAGGTTTAATCCCTCTGTGTATCTGTTTGCAATGCATAGTTACTATACATTCCCAAACAGAGGCATGTCAGTCCAGTGGTATAAATCCACTATGGTAAGTCCAGAAAGTACTCTTCTTGCTGGCCAGCAAAGCCCATAATCTCTGGAAGTGTTAAAAATGTTGACAGTATAGCAAAAATTCTGGGACAAATGATTCCCAGAATTTCATGGCCAGAATTTCATGGCCCCTCCCATGAAATGGAAAATGTAGCCTTGACAACCTGATATTTTGCTCTTAGCCTACACATAGTAGGAGGGTAGAAAGGGGAGGATGAACATTGTGCATAGGGGCAGGGAAGAGATAGAGGAAGAGCACAACAAAAAGCCAGCCCACAGTCTGGAGTGGGAATGCTACACATTCGCAGGTAAAGCATTATTAAAAATTTCCAGCCCCGTAAATGCTGCCATTAATCACTTCCAAATTAACCTGATGTGAGCTAAATTATTGCAAGTTCCTGTGTAAATTAAATCATTATTAGTTCCAGGCTTTTTTCTTTTTGATACAGGCTGAGGAGGAAAGGATGGGGAGGCCTACTGGTTTCAATTTACGAAAGAGGGTTTGGGGGAAAAAAGATTTTTTCTTGATTACAAGAGCAAAACCACTTCACAGTATAATATCACAATAATTGTAGCCATATATCATAACATGTCATAAGTCCAAGACAAAGCTCAGCCGCCTTTCGTAACAGCAGCCAAGAATGCAAGTAAAGAGAGTGAATGAGGTAATGGATTTCTTTCCCCTTATTCCACTAGAGAGCAGTGTTCTTTTGTACAAATCAGGTAGGTTGTTTTCTGTTAAGAAAGTTGGTGAGAATCTTCTACATAAGACAGCTTTTATTAGCAAGAGAAATGCCTTTCCTTTGCTGTAAAGATATGCATTCCAAATAAAAGGTGAAGACAGTGTTTTCCTACAAAAGTCGCTCTTGTTGAAGTAGGTGTACTTCTGATGCTATCTTCTTTTCACATTGAAAAGTGTTGGCTATTTAAAGACATACTATGCTTTAGCATAGGTGAAGCTTTTCAGACAGCAATCTTCTGCCAAAACAGATCTGTCGGTAATCAAGTATCACTTACTTTATGGATAAAGGAAAGATATTAATGAACAACAAGAAAAATTCTAAAACAATTCGGGAGACAATAAGCAACTTTGTCAGGTAAATGCAGATAAAAGGAAGATTGAAGGAAGGTAAGTTTTTTTACTGAAAATTTTACCTAACTCCTTTCCTTTTTATTTTTAACTGATTATACTGCCAGTACCTTTATTGCTATTGCTTTGAACAGCAAGTTTGCATGATAGATATTTGTCTGCTTCTCTAGGAGAAAATATTCTGCCATAGGCAGTTTGGCTACAACTTCTTGATGGATCACTTGACATGCCAAGAAGCCTTAGGCCAAAGCTAACAATAGCTGAAAGTTACCTCCTCTTTTCATATGTATAAATATATTTCTAATCCTTCGGTTTCAAGCACATGGAAACAGGCATAGCAAATCCAGGGAGTTTATGTGTATGTATGCATGTAACTGATTGCCTTTCTTGTTCAATAAGAATTAAATTACTGGGTAATTTTGGTTTCTTCTAGAAGGAAATGAATATGCTCTTAAGTGTTTAGAATCACTAGAGAGCCTTTTAGGCATTCCTGGATACAAATCCTTGTCATCTTAAGTGTGGTTTCCTTATGAATTCAGCCCCAATTTTCTCCATTTGTTCTTCTTATTTTTCTGATACAACACATTACTTTGTTATTTCCTTTTCCTAAATACACTGAACAATATAGTTGTAGGCAAAAATATCTTGGGAGAAAAATAAATGGGGAAAAATCTGAGGCCTTACAGAAAACAATAGGAAAGGATCTTCAGGGTATTCATCTTGTTAATTTAGAGAAACTGAGCATAAAATGTGTCAAGTTTGACATCAGCAGATCTTTGGATTTATTTGGGCCTGTTCATCTCTGCCAGTTCATCTTTGCTGCACTGACACAGTAGATATAGGGAATTCAATATTCCCTGACCAAAGTAAACTTAAGCTTCCTGAATTACAAATCCAGGTATCTTGAAGAACAGTGTTTCCTGTAAGATCTGGCAAATAGGTCATGCTGAATAAACAGGGGTGAATACATGAATGACTGAATGGAAAAAGGAAGCAGTAAATCTCTCCATCCCAATCTGTTTTTTATTTTTTATTTTTACCAGGAGGTCCCAGGGATCGAACCCAGGTCCCTCCATATGGGAGACAGATGCCCAACCATTTGAGCCACATCCGCTCCCAAGCACCCAATCTGTTTTAATGCCAAATGCTTAGGATTCAGCTACAATAAGAACTTATATCATAAAAATCCGCAAATTGATTAATTAGACATCAAGAATAGTTTAGAGGCCTTCATGGAGGCTGTTTAAACAGATACTCCTGGATTGGAATCATAGTTCTACCATATATTTTATGGGTCCCCTCAGGCAGGGCTATCTGAACCTCAGCTTCAGCATTTATATAAATGGTAATAATGCTTGCTTTTCAAAATTGTGTGGACAATTGATAACTACCTGCTTTGCTCAAAATAGACGCTTGAAAATAGGAGAAAATACTTCTAAGTAAATGAGGTCACCTATACAGAAGCATAAGCATCATTTTTAAATGAAATATTTTGATTAGGTCAAATTATTTTAATAATCTAGGGAAAATACTACAATAATGTAAGTTCTTGGCCACAAACATATTTTGTACTGTCCTGTCTAGACATGTCAACTAAATAGGTAATTAAGTGAACTATCTGATTTAAAACCTCTCGAATATCTCAGCCCTACAGCAGGGGAGAACCCAGAGTTTGAGAAGTTTTTCAGTCTTGGAATCAATGCTTTGAAAGGTACTTTAACAAACTGTAAATGTGTATACCCAGTAGGGAGGGCAAGTTGGCAATATATTCAAAGTGTTAGAAGTATTCATAAACTTTGAGGTAGCAATTGTATTCCAAGGAATCCAACGCGGAGAAATAACACAGGTATGCAGTCAAAGATTATATACAAGGCTGTTCATAACATTTTTTATAATAATGAAAAGCGGATACAGTTTAAATATGTTACAATAGAAAAGATTCAAATAATGTTTAATGACATGGAAAATGCTCAAATACAAAAGTAAAAAAAGATATGAAACTGAATTTACAACATGATGCCAAATTTGTTAAGTATTTCATATAATTTTTATTCAGTGTTTCAAACAGTCAACCAAAATATTGTCAAAGCATAAAAAGTTAAACAAATGATGTGCAAGTTAAGAATAAAATACACTTTCTCTTTTCTCTATTTATATCATAAGCTCAAATTAATAATTATGAGCAAGGAATGATACAGTCCATATTTTTATAAAGTTATAATTCCCTTCTTCACACATTCTGGTGTTCTTCAAATTGTAACCTAAGTTACTGTAACATTTATTGACATAAAACAAAACAATAAATTATTTAACTATAGACACAGTGCAACTGAAGAGACTGCCTTCTACTTTGCACCACCACATTTCAGGAATTTGGGGCATGTTGGCAAATTTTAGGATGGGCCTGAATTACTTCCACTGGCACTGTGTCTAAAGTTTCGAAGAAGATAAACCACGCTGTGATTAAATGTATGTGGGTATATCTAACTAGCAATGGTTTACTTGCAAGGAGAATGCTCAGCAGCTATTTGGAACATAGTAAAATGTAAATGAAGGAACAGGAGGTAGGTACATTTAGCCACACTCAAGAGAAAAATTATGTTTACATGTGACCCTGACTCAAATCTAGCCTTACCCAATGCTTTAGAATCACAGTTGTAGGCACAACATGGACAAGCCACTTCACAGAACTATGTAACACATTTGGGATCCTTTTAAAAAGAAAAAAAATGGCATTCTTCTCCATTTCTGTACAGATTTGATATCCTGAAGACTTATAGCAGCTACCAATAAAGAAATTGTGGGCTTGGTTTATCAATGGAGGACACTTTGCACTTGAACCAGCAGCCACGGGCTAGAATATTGCTATTTCTAACAGAGCAAAACCATGAAGCAGAGTGCCTTAAACAGAGTGAACTTTTTTTTGAATACACATGAGGTACCAATTGGGTACTCCCAAATAAAATGTGGAGGGAAGTGTTTTGTATGCAGTTGGCGTTTCTGAGCAAGAAAAAGAGAAGGACAGAGCCAAGGATATAAAATGTATTTTTGTACTATTTCCCTGGAAGCTATTTATTTCCAGATCAAAAGCTCAAGTTGTTTACCGAATCAAAATTTTCACACTTTCACACCTATGGGGGCAGTGAACTGGATCAAAGTCCTCAGGGATGATCCTGAGCAAAACTGATGCTGAATTGGATTTATAAAGAAAGCTGCTATGAATAAAAAGAAAGTAGAAGAGTGCTAGCCTCACTATTGTATGGAATGTAAAAGAAAGGACAGTATATTTTAACATATTCACAAATATACATGGCTAATGTCTTCTGTGGAAAAGTTTTGTTATACACATACACCATCAGGACCCATTTGAGCCAGTTTTGATTTTTGAGTTTCTTTTTCTGAACAGCTCTATTTGTAAGTATTAATATTTTGTGACTTTTATTCATTCTTAGGGTTCTTCCATAAAACAAAAAAAATCAAACTGGAATAAAAGTATCTTGTAAGCATCTTAAGGACCCACTGTGCCCTTTAATAGATGTTATACATTATGGTATCTTAGTGATTTTTTTTTTAGTAATAATAAACTTATTTTTAGAGAAAATTTAGATTTACAGAAAAAATTACACTGAAAATATAGGGGATTTCCATACCTCCCCCCACAGTTTCCTATCTCACTAACATCTGACATTAGTGCAGTACATTTGTTACACTTGATATACCAATATTGAAGTATTGCTAATGACCAAAGTCTATAATTTACATTATGGCTTACACTTTGTGCTGTACAGTTTTATAGGCTTTGACAATGTATAATGTCATGTATCTGTCATCGCAGTTTCATACAGAACAATTTCAATGCCCTAAAAATACCCTGTGTTCCACTTATTCATCCCTGTCCCTCCCATCTGAACTCCTGGCAACCACTATCTTTATATGAATATTACAAGTTATTAACACAAGATAATAACTATAATAAAAATAAGTCTGCTTTGGTCTGTGATTACACTCCTCCCCTTATGTTTGTTCATTCTTCATTCTTGAGGGATTTGGGATGATATCCACTCTGACTTCTTCAGGCTGAGAGGGAACTTAGATGTTACGGGGCAGATGGAAGGAACTGTTTTGCTTGCAGTTGTACATACTCTTTTGTTTTTTGGGGTGAGACTTGTCCATCATCATCATTTTGTTGGTTGCCCAGGGCAAGCCAAGAGAATTGGAGAGTAGGAGTTGGCCACAACTCTGCTGGCATTCAGGGCTCAAATGGCATATGAATAATCTGAAGATTTAAGTGTCTAAGAGATATATTTAGCAGGTATATTGAAAATTATAGGTTCACATAAAAGGAATAGAAGAATCATGAGTAGGGGAATTATAAATTAGTATAACTATGTTTTATTGGGGAAATAGAGTATCTTATATTCCTAAATATAGCTGGCCAAGGGGTTATTGATTTCATGAGGCAATGCAGCTTGCCTATGTTGTCCGGTTGTCTCAGGAGCCCTCAGGAACACTTTTGTTTGAGGCTTTGTTTACTGTGGCAGTTAGTGAAATCTGCCTGAGACCTGCATAAGTGTTACCTCCAGAATGACCTCCCAACTCACTTTGAAATATCTTTAAACATCTCTTTTATTTAATGTTTCCCCTTTTTGGTTAAGTTCTTTTTTAAAATGCGTCACTGATTAGTGCCTGGTAATAATCCCTCAGCGCCAGGGAGACTCATCTCTGAGAGTCATGTCCCACATCAGGGAGAACGTAGTGAGTTTATTTGCTGAGTTTGACTTACAGAGAGGTAACATTTGAGTAACAAGGAGATTTTCAGGAGGTAAATTATTAGGCATTAATTATAATTAGGCAAAATTTCATTTTTACAGGAAGAAGGTTCATAAGTACAAGCATTAAGATCAAGAGCTTGGCAAATTGGCCTGTTTTCTTGTATTAGACACAGTTTATATAGCAGAGATTTTTGCCGTTTGAGAAAGTAGCAGGACTTCTCCAGGATGGAATTTTAATATTTTTTTTAGCTAATGTGTGGGCCTCTATCAAGAAAATGTACATATGACAACATGAATACATTCACATCCCAAAGAAATATGTGTAAGGTGCATTTTTCCCCTTTTATCAACCCACTATCACACCCTGTACTAGTGATGTACCTTTGTTATAGATCCTGAAAGAATTCTTATATTTGTATTCTTAATCATAGTCCTTAGACACCCCAGAGTTTACTGAGTTATACAGTCACCTGTTCTATGGATGGCCCAAAACTTCCCCTTTCAACCAAGTTCACACTCAAACTTCAGCACTGCTAATTACACTCATATTTCCTCCATCCATTTCCAAACCATTACAATCAAACTAATTATAACTTCATAATTACAGTTTATATGGCAATTCCACACTTAGCTTCCTGAAAATCCTCCAATGTGACTGTACCATTCTACACTCCCACCAGTAATGAATGAGTGTTCCTATTTCTCCATATCCTCTCCAATACTTGTACTCTTCTGTTTTTTTTTTAATAGCAGACAGTCTAGTAGGTATGAAATGATACCTCACTGTAGTTTTGATTTGCATTTCCCAAATAGCTATTGAAGTTGAGCATCTTTTCATGTGTTTTTTAGCTATTTGTATTTCTTCTTTGGAAAAGTGTTCAAATCTCTTGCCCATTTTAAAAATGGGTTGTTTTTAATTATTGGTTATAGAATTTCTTTATATAGGCTGGATATTATCAGATATATAGTCTCCAAATATTTCCTCCCATTGAATAGGCTTCCTTTTCACTTTCTTTTTTTTTTTTTAAAGATTTATTTATT